>VZRU01004136.1:161136-266124 GCA_013398155.1 Pedionomus torquatus | reverse complement strand
AAGTTTTAAAAACACTTTTTTTTTTTTTTTTTTTAGTCAAAAGTTATCATTAATAGCTTATAAAGTAAAGAATAAAATATGAAATTAAGTGGTTTCTTATTCGATTGTAAATTAAAAGATCGGTTCTAATTTGGCAGATCAAATTTGTAAGATCACCGGTTTATTATGTGACATTTTTTACTTCAAAATATTTTTGGATCAGGTTATAGGATTGTATTAGAGTTTCAGAGGAGAGTGCTGTTTGTCAATTGATCTGCATGAGTCCAAGCAAATGAGGTGAAAACCCAAAGTCTGCCTGTGCTTATAGTTCATGTCTGTTGGTGGGTTTGAATTAGAATAGGAAAATATTAACTGGAAAAAATCTTTAAGCACAGATCACAGAATAATAGAATTGTCTAGGTTGGAAGGGACCTTTAAGACCATCTAGTCCAACCATCAAACTAACTCTGATAAAAGCCGACACTAAACAGTGTCACTAAGCACTATGTACAGGGATGATGCCTCAACCACTTCCCTGGGCATCCCATTCCAAGGCTTAATAAACCGTTCTGTGTGAACGTTTTTCCTGATACCAAATCTGAACCTCCACTGATACAACTTTGAGGCCATTTCCTCTTGTCCCATCACCTGTTCCTTGGGAGAAGAGACCAACACCCCCCACAGCTATACCCTCCTTTCAGGGAGTTATAGAGAGCGAGAAGATCTCCCCTCAGTCTCCTCTCCTCCAGGCTGAACACCCCCAGCTCCCTCCATAAAACAGGCCTTTGAGACAAAATATCTAAACCTCATCAGGAAGTATATGCATATGCCTGTGTAATCAGGTATTGAATCAGGGCCTTGGGAAATGAACCTTAAAATCTCTCAGCTTCAAATCTACGTAGATGTGCTCAAGGGTCTTTTTTTAAAGCTTAATCAGAGAGTGAGGAGAACAAGCTCCCCCCCATCTGCTGAACTCCACCCTCAGGAATAAAGCACAGATGAGTGAGGGTTTGGTGTTACAATCCCCAGCTATTGCATCTAATGCAGTGGAGTTGATACTATATTATAGTATAAATTTATAGTATAAATTATACTACTTTTTAAGTATGTGCATCTGTGTCTGTATATACATATGTGTGTGTGAATATATATGCATATTTTAATGTATATACACATATATATGTCTTCTATCCAAAAAGTAACAATTTACATAATTTATTCCACTTTATTTCTGTTATTGCCTAAGGAGTTCTGTCTTTTCTCTCTAGGATATGCTGCTCATCTCATTTCAATTCAGTGTGCATAAACTTTTAGAATCCTAAAAACTTGATGAGTTGATACCAACATATGTATAACATACAGAATGCATGTTCTAAATGGAGGTTATTTTAATTACATCAGCTTTAGCTTGCTTTGGATGTATGTACATCTATATCTTAGTTTGGATCCAGAGTATATTTCAGAAATTACATCTCCTGTTTGTCCCCAGTTAATAGGCTTTGGTTCTCATTGAAGGGTGCCTTTGGGGACCACACAAACTGCATGTGTATTCACATGGGATTTCATTCTATCCTTTGGGATGAAACTAAACTGAAAAACATGGTCCAGAAACGTGTTTCCTTAGTACATAGATTTACACTGTAAAACTACTTTTATAGGGCCCCGCTATTTGCTAGTGTTGATAGAACTTTTTAATGCCTTCTGGTGCAAGACGTTATGTTTTAATGTGTAATTTTTTACTCACATGATTTTATACCTCTTAAAGCTCTATAGCACAAACTAATGAAGGTGAGAATTTTAATGAAAGTAATAAATACTGCAGTTTATGAGCTGGTTTTCTGGCTGAGGTCTACAAATCTTCTGTGTCTTCTTCAGCCTGGTTTTCACGAATACAGCTGATGGGTGAGGAAGTAACAGCATCCAAAGAGGCTGAGGTGTTTCTAGAACTGGCTCTAGAGCACATCGCAAAAGCCTAAGCTCAAAAGAGTTTAATTTTCTGTTTTTGCAGTATTCTGGCTGTGTTAGGTTGCTTAAGCCACTTGTTGACAAATTTTCTTAATCGGAGGCTTTCAAGCTGTGGCCTGTGGACCTCTGAGAATCCATGAATTACTTTGAAGGGTCCTATTAAAATCAATAACCTATTCTTAGTAACCTCTCTCTGCAGGGCCTGTAGGTTGGAAGAAATGAACAATTACTCTTTAAATGGTCTAGATGTATGAAATGTATCAGTCAGCAATCATAACTTCATCCTGTGCTCCAGTTGGATTTTTTAGAATTTCCAATGAAATGCCTGTCAAGATTTCCAGACAAAGTCAATCTTCTTCAATATTTTTGGTAGCATTTCTGTTAAATAGAGTCTTTCTGCAAAATCATCCGAGTCAGAACATCTTGTTTTAAAGCCTCCTCCCTCCAAAAAGAGAATAGGCTTTCCTTAGAAGGATTTATTAGATGAAGCATAAGTAAGGAAGTTGTTATATGATGATGTACTTGTGAAATATTTGTTGCTCCATGTTAATGTTAAATAGCTTTCTTAGGTCGATTTAAAGTCAAGTGCCTTGATGATAACCAGTTTGCTGTTAAGCATTTTGTATTTTCATGGGGTTCTGTGTTCCCTGGTGCTTTCAGTGATCTGCAGTGGGAGCAGTGGCTGAGGAAGGGTTCAAATCCTCCTCTCCATCCAGCTGTATTTAGGAAGTATTGGAAATCATCAGGGAAGGCTACATGAAAAATGGGAGCATTCTTCCTGGGTTTAGAAACTTAATTAATTAACTACAGCTTTAGCTTTCTGAGGTGTTTGTACAGAGTGTCTGCATGGCTGGAGCTCCAAAGGTACCATATTTTCTTGAGATTATACTTTTTTTTTCTTCAGCTGTTTGCTCAAGACCTAAATGGGTCAAATGTGTTTGATAAGGCTCTTCTAAGACAAATTTACCCCAATAACTGCCATGTTCCCTATGCAGGTTTTCTAAATAAATTAAACTCAAACTTACCTGAGTGAAAAGTGTCACCATGTGGACAGCCACTTCACTTCTAGTATCAGTCTAACAGAAATTCTAGTTTCTTCCTACCAGGTTTGTTCATAATGTTTTGTTTGCTTCGGAATAAGAGCCTATTCAAAGTATGGTTTTACAATATGCGATAATGAAAAAAGGCATTCCTTTCTCTCCTTATTTTACTCTGAATCAGCCAGTGCCATTTATCTCAGTGTTCCAGTTAAGTGATTTAAAACTCATGCAGTCCTCTGAGATCATAGTCTCCCACATTGTTAATACAATTTAGTACATACATCTTTCAAACTGACTTTGTCTTTTACATGCAGTTTTGTCACAGTTCTGACATTTAAATAATACCATCTGAAGGGAATCCCCTATTTGTGCTGCATTCTTGTTCACTGTAAATTGGTTTGCCCCCTTGTTGATGCAGTTTAAACTTAAACACTTTTCTAATGTAGTCAAATTTATTGAGTAGTCCTCAGAAACCCTAACTGGAGGTATGAAGGCTGGCCACTAAACAAAATTTCACAGTAAAATATTGATACATATTTCTATTCCACATTAGAAGTGAACCAAGGTCTTTTAGCTTTTCTCCATGAAAAACCCTATGAAAAGAGTTCAAACTGAGTGGCTGAGCAAGAGTGTTTGAAGTTAAGACCATTTACACACTTGGTTTGCGTTCTTGGAACAGTGACTTAAATTTGGATGAATGCAAAGAAACCTTCACACTTAATCAGAAATTGGAGACATTGGTATTTGTACTGAAACAAAAAGTTTTATCAGAAAGAATTGGTTTTGACAAATGCAAATTTTTTTATATTTAATGTCATTTTTTCAATCTCTCTATGGAGACAAATAAGTAATAAGCATGTATTTTTGTGTGGAATAGTTATAGGTTATACTAACACATATACAAGCTGTTTGTGAGCTGTATCTTTTCTAGGGGAGGTCATTGTTCCAGTTGTCCCAGCACAGCCTGCCCACTTAGACAAAGCTCCTGCTTGGAATATGTTATCCTGTACTGGGAACTTTAATTTTTAACTACCAGTCTTTACTTCTCTCAGTTAATCCCTAAATAATTAATTACTTACAGGATTTAAGAGAAGACTGATTACTTAATTTCATTATTTTGTCTATTTTTGACAGAAGTTTTTACTATCATATATTTAGTAACGCTTATAAAGCTATTTGTGATTGCTTATTATTATGGGGAAGGTATTTTCAGCTATGCATGAAAATACTTGTTTTGCAAATTCTTACTGTGTTGCACAGCAGACTTATTTACTGAAAGATAATTAAGTGAGCATAATTGCTCTTTTGTAAGTGTTTTGATGAAAATATATTGCATTGATTGTTTTATAATATGCTATCCTGGTTTTTACCATATTCTAAAATGCTTGCAAGTGACCGACATCCAGATTATTCAAGGTTGCATTAAATTCCTATTTAGTAGATACTGTCTTTTCTGAAAGTTCCATATTACGCATTTCTTAACTTCCTACATATCTGGCTGGGTAGACTGTCTGTCTGACTCTCACTCCTATTTCCTTTGAACCTGTCATCTTCGGGGTGAGATGAACAACTGAGGCTCTGTTCATCCAACAGTGGTTTGGTTTTTTTCAGTCAATCGGTGTTTTTATTGCAGTGTGGAAATCTGGAAATACCCTACATCTGTGTTTCTGTAAGCAGCAACAAGAACAAACACAGTAGTTTATACACAGATTCTCAGAGTCAGCAAGGAAAATCCAATTTAGGCATCAGTGATAGCTCTAAAGGAAGTATGGAAATGACTCACAGGCTCAAAACAGTGTAAGTGTATCACTTCTAAAATACAGATGACATGAAGTGGAACATCAGTTTTCCGGAGCCAAGCATTGTCCAAAGAATGGCTTCACTTTGGTTTTGCCTGACATTATGAAAACTATCGGTTCTGTATGGTTCACCAGCACAAAGTGTGCTTCGGGAGATAATTTGTTGCTGGATGTCAGTGGTATTGATAAATAACGGAAGTTTAAGACTTGAACTGGCTTCGGTAACAACACATTGAGAACTTGTAAAGTGCAAAATTGCACATTGTCATAGGGGACCTGCAAATTAAATAATTGTTTCATAATGTGAAGTGACCTACATCTGGTTTCTGCAAATCTGTGTTGGACTGCAAAAAATCAAGTCCCATAGATGCCTTCCCTTCATTGGAGATGTGTAGATCATCGACAAAACTGGGCTGCTTTTAGATATTGCTCATTAGATAGATTTCCAGGTTGCCAAGCATGACTTAACTCTTGACTGGGGACATGAGGTAATGAGATTTAGAACTTTGGAATGAAATATAAAATCTTCTCACATATTTTCCAGGAAGAGATTCTCCAGAAGTATTAATTCCATAAGTAAAATTCAGCCAGGACGTGACCTTGCAAGCACTATTGAGTAGCTGCCTGTGAACTTTTATTAATATGGAGAACAGCTTTCAAGGCCTGATTCTTACATTTAAAAGCTGTATTTTAGCCTTTGAATATGTGGCTACATTTACCAGACATTTTTAGCCATGAGCAATGCAGAGTAAAACATTAGCAATCGGATTTCAAGTCTTTCCCTTGCAGTCCCTAAGGACTGGACTTGGGGTTAAAATTCCTGTATTGGCCTTTCTCTACTTTCTCTAAGTGGCACCAGAAGAAAGCAGAACTGAATTATAACTATTATAGAAATAGCCTTAGGCTGTCTTCCCGTCCATGGCTGCTGGTGGAGTTGGGACCCCATCCTTTTGACTGACCTTTGCAAAATGCGATTCCTTGGAGGTGCCAGCCAGAAGAATCTCGCTCAACATATTGCATCTCTTGAAGTTGAGTGAGTATTTTAATTAACAGTTCTCTGCACACAAATATTTGTGATCAGGCTGAGGAATGTATGAATATATATGCTTTCAGGGCTTACAGATTTGTTTCCTTGCATGAATGTGTCAAAACTGTGTAAATATTTAATATTGAACTCTGAAGTTGACAGTTATGTAACTAACCTACAGGGACGAGATCTTTTTTTTCCCGTGTTTTTCTCCCCCCCTACCCCTCTGGAGTCCTTATATAACTAACTGATGTATCACAAAGCGAAGAATTCTGAGGTTGTTTTCAACTAAGTACCCAAAAATCACTTCTAGTGACTCTATGAGCACCCTAAACCTGAAATGTGTTTAAATATCTCCTGCTAGTAAATACCTTCTGCTTGTCTGATCCCAGAAATGAATGTGTTTCTGGAGAAGGCAGGCTGACTTACTCCTAGAAGATGTTTTTCACAGTTGGGTGAATCCTTGGAGAGCATGAGACACGGACAGAAAACTTCATTTTTGAAATTGTGGTGATTTCTGCAGCGCTGCTGTTAGCTGTAGCTCTGCAGTAACACTGGGAGCTCCGCCAGCCCATGGTCCCTCTGCCTTATGCGGTGCCCTTCCTGCAATGAGTCACTGCCTGGTGACGCATCCTCGCGTGGAGGGTCTGGGGAAGGAATATTGGGACCTTAGAAACTGGCAATTGCTCTTTGGACTATTTTTGTAGCAAATGGTACGATACGGTAACATATTTGTAAAAATAAATATTACAGAATCTGTTACAACTTCAAAAAATTGTTAAGGAGGGGAGCTCATGATATTTATTGCATAATTTTTGATCATTTTTCCTTTTTCCTACCCAACTGAATACATTCAATAAAGTAAGTCCCGTCACTTATGATGTTAGTAACAACAGCCCAGCTCTGCTGATGAAAAAGCTGTAACTTTGGAGCTGCTCAATTTGCTTTAATAACATCAGTGCTGGAGTTGCTGCGAAGGAAAAAGATGCCCCTACAAAAAGCGATTAAGTAAGAAGTTTTTATCACGGGAACTGTTGTCTTTCTGATGATAAAACCAGTTTGACTGACTAAAAAAATTACTTCTGGGGGCGTTATGAGATTTTCCTAGGGAATTTAAATGCCACAAGGTATTCTCAGCTTAAAAATAACACTGTGTAGGTTGAAATGAGTAGCTGAGAGGTATGTGCTGTAGGTTGGGACTTGGGAATACAGATGTTCACAGATTTTAAAAAATATTATTTTTCTGATTTAGAAATTACTGTGCTGCAGCTTAAGACTCTATGGTTTATAGTTATAATCATTATCCTATTCAAAGCAGCTTTAAGAATCTCCTCGTAACCATTTGAAACCTTAAGCAGATACTCTGTTCAGTTACAGAGTGCTTCATTCTGTATTTGCCCAAATTTGATTAATATTATGAGAAACACTGAAATGTTGTCTATAACCTTAAAAACATTCTAGTTTCCAACTGACAGGTGATGCTGTCCTGGCTATTTGTGGCCTTTTTCTTTTTTTGCCTTATTTTCCCCTTTCTGTCTTCCATCAAATTGAAACTATTAATAACATCAACTGAATTATTTTCTCCTGCCAGTTACAGTGATGTTTCTTGCTGTGGTCTTCCTGAACTGCTGTAACCTGCTCGTGTATCTCCCTCTCCTTTCTCACCTTCCCCTTTAGGCACAGGGATGTTCAAGCCTTTTCTATCATTCGGTTCCTTTCCTTTTTAAAATTGTAGATGCTTCTTTGTTATTTTTTTCTTTCTAAAACCTTATTTATAATTAAAGTACTGCTAATGAATAGTAGACTTCTCTGGGTAATATTGAAATTAGTCACAATTAATGAGGTATGTAAAGGTCAGCTTTCCAGGTTCTTGGGCAGGTTTTGTCACTGATAGCTCTTGATCCTGTGTTGCTCAATCTCTGATGAGATGGAAACCAGTTTGTGGCAGCTTCAGATGGACTGACTCTGTGCGTTTATTTCAGTTGCTTTCCCACCCTTTTTTTCTTGAATTCTCTTTACCTTTGCATTCTATCTTCCCTTCATCTTCCTTCTGTAGAAAAGTTTTTCAGTCGTCTTTGCTGACCTATTTCTGGTCAAATTTAAGCATTTAAAATTCTGTCCTCCTTCCACAAGTTTTTCATAATGTCATTTTGAGGTGTTTCATGGAGGACACCATCCATGTGGTGTCCATCAACATTCTGGTCCTCTTTTGTATTTCTGAGTGTTGGTCAAGGCTTCACTTTGAGGTGCTCCCACTCCTCTGGGGGGCTCAGCACACCTGTATGTTCCTGCACACTCCTTCTTTTTCTGGCTTCATCTGATGTTTCTATGCCAGAGGAATTACAGCTGTCGCGGTTTCAGCCAAACCCTGAGCGACAGATGACCCCCACCCCCCTCCCTTTTCCCCCCTTTTGGGTAAAGAGAGGAGAGGAAGGAGTTAAAGAGATTCAAGAGTTTAGAACAAGCTAAACTACTTTAATGAAAATATAAGCAGCACAATAAACAGGAAATATAGGAAAAAAAAAAGGAAAAAGGGANGAGTTGACCTGTTGATCCTTCAGCTTTTATAGGGGGATGATGATGCTGATGGGATGGAATACCCCTGTTGGTCAGTCCTGGGTCACCTGTCCTGTCCGCTCCTCCTTGAAGGCGGGACCCTCCGACGGGCGAACGACGAAAATTATCTGACCTTGGTTCTTCCAGCAATAAGTCTAAACAAGGGCCTCTCTGCACCATCCCCCGGTATAATCAGGTCTTATCACTGCGAGATGGAACAGCTTCGCACAATGTGCTGTTAATTTCAGAGCCCAGCTAACTAGGAGAGGCCTAGCTAAGAAAGCAAAACTGTAAAACAGAAAATTGGTTCATTTTACCTCAAACCAGGACAACAGCCCTTTACGTTCTTGACTTGCAGTCAAATCTTCATAATCTCAGATTCAAATTGAGTATGCTTTTTCTGTCTCATGAGGATGAGACTTTGGGGAGTGACACACATGAGGCATATGTTCATAGTTATGGTAGAAAATAGCTTCATATTAAAAACTTGATTACTTTTTGAAATCGAATTTTCTGACAGATAGGATCTATGTTAAATATAATTTTATATGAGCACTTCACAAATCACTGTCTTGGGATAAAACCTGACTACAAATCATATGCATATTAAAAATTCTTCTGTGATGTTTTCAGTCTGTGCCTTTCAATAAAATCTCATGCATATTTTTTGGTAATGGTGGGAATCAAGTACTGTCTTGTGAAAGCTTAACAGCAGTCTTAGACCTTTAGACAGTTTTAAAGCTTATGTGAGCATTCTTTATAAACACTAAATGCTTTAAACTATACTTTGATATTTAGACATATTATGTCTTTTGTACATCTTATTTATATTTCTTATTTTCCCCTTATCTATAGAGTCAATACTGTGTCAATCTGTGCTACAGTAAGGACGACAGAGATTAGATGTGTACAGTTCTTTTCTCCTATGAATACATACAGTTTCTTCCTGTAAACTCATATAAGTCTTTCTATAGAAAATCCCATGTGATATAATGGAAGAAGAAAAGAAATTCCTTTTCCTTCAGTATGTGAAAAGACATTCTGCAGCCTAATCTAATGGAGGTGCAGGTTTCATTTTATTTTTTTTTTTATTTTTCCTATGAAAAGGGAATACTTCTAAAACAATTTTGAATCAGAAATACAACATAGTTCAAGAAAATGTTTCCTGCAGATAGGTCATCTCCTGAAAGGCAGGTTGAATTTTAAAATCCTGCTTGACTGTAAATCTATCTTAATAATATCTGTCCTGAAATCTTACTGTTGTAAGGACTCGGTAGTGATGTCATCAAAGTTGCTAGAGTTCATTCTTATAACAAGAATGATGTGCACAATTTTGCATTAGCTTATTTAGCACTTCTGTTGCATTTAATTTCTGTAGGACTGTAAAGAGCAAAGAAAAAATACTGGATAAGTCTGATGATCAGCTTGGTTAATATTTACAGAGCCTGGCTTTAGTTGTATTAGGCAAGATCCACAGAAAGTGCAATTTGATTTCTGGAGTGTTACCAGTATCTACCTGCAAATCACAGATATTCCAAAGCCTTGCTCAGCTGCTGCTTGAACTTGGACTTAGCTTGTCCTTTATATTCCAACTCCTTCCACAGCTGCTTCTTCCTAACCTGAGATATGCTGATAACAAAGCTCTGGGTTTTTTTCTGATAATTTAGGACTACCATGCATGAGATGTGGGATTAAATAAGGGAATTGTCCGGAGCAGACAGGAACACATGTTCATGGTGCTTAGGAGAAGACAGTCTGCAGGCTGGGGATCTGTAAGGTGGTGACTAAGGTTCCCATTGTGTAATATCAGCCTTTTTGTGGTCTTCAAAATTGTTGTCCTTAGTTCTGATCCTTTGAGAAAAAGGAAAAAAAACCCAACAAATCTCTTGTCAAATTCAGTGACATTTTCCAGGAGCTTGATCAAAGTTCAGTGCGTTTTCTCCAGATTTTCTTTTGTTCTTACTAACATTTTTTTGGCTGTAATATGAAGAGGTTATTATGTTCTTTGCTTGTATATACACAATTCCTTTCATCTTAATGATGATATCTTGTATTATTGACATGCTATGTTAGACTATTTTTCTGTTCATATGACCATACCTAGGAATATTCAGTTGAAATTAATTTCATTACTCAAGTCAATTAATATTTTTATTTTTTACCTGTTTTTCATGAATCAAGAAGTTGGTTTTTTTTCCTGTGGGGGCACAGAAATATTACTGTCCAGGCCATTCAAGTGTGTTAGCACTGGGTTCAAGTGCACTGGTTGGCTGTTGGCTTGGTTTTTTCCTCCGTCACATCTCAGAGGCAGTGACCAGACCTCTTGGTTCTTCACAATAACAGCAATGAGTTTCTCAAAACTGCTAGCTTTCTGCTGTAGAGAGAGGATATTCTACTCATCTAATGTAACTATGAAGTTTACCTGTGTCCAGAGCCATAATGGGATCCTTGTAACGAAGGACAAAGTGAACCTACTGATTTGGAAAAGGAATCTCAAAATCTAGATCAATTAAGATGATTAAGGTTAAACAGAGCAAAGTTCCTGAGTCCTTCCACAAAGAAAGTTCTGCAACAGGAAGAAGTTGCAGTTGTGGTTTTAAGATGCGTTTGCAAGTTTTGCATTTTGCAGTTGCAACTGGTTTTAAGTAGCTTAAGGTACTAACTTAGTGAAGGTTACTTTTTATGTCTTTCTTGGGTGCTATAAAAATGGTTTCATTAAGAAGATTCTTGTAGGACAGATAAAGGTTCATGTGGGTCATCATTCCCTGCCAAGAAAGCCTCTTCTGGTGGGAGTGAGCTTTGCCTTTCAATTAGGTTAAGGCTAAATTTAAACTACAGAGAACAGTGGTAAAAGCTTTGATTATTCTAATTATTTTCTGTTCACCTTGTGGAGGATCAGTCTTATCTTTCTTCTTTTACTTTTACTTTTGGTAATTTGGTTACTGTTCATGTGCAAGAGTAATTACTCAGCTGGTTAATTAATTATGAAGCTTATGTTACAGAGAAATCTTTGTAACTTAAAAATAGAAATGAAATTGCTTGTTAATTCCTCTTGTGACAAGTGATGAATATACCAAAATTAACCTTTAGTCATGTATGGAAGCAACACAGTTGCTAAGGCGCAAAGGTCCCTGGTACCTGGGTAAGATGGGAAAGTGATGTCAAATGCTTACCTAGTTCAGTTCTTCATGAAAAATTCAGAGATTCGTTTCTGCCTTGGTCACTTGGGAGAGGAGGCTCCATTGTTCAGCATGAGTCATTTGGGATATCTCTGAATTGTGTGATTCTATGTGTACCTGGCTGTCCACTATTAGAAACAATCTTCTATTAGGTCTTTTTTCATTAAAAAGGAGGACTATATTGGTTTTATTTCATGAATGCTATCTAGGACTGGTTTTTTACATTTCAATTGCATATACCCTTGAAATAAGTAATTAGCAGATGTGTATAAAACAGTTTAGAATTAACACTTCAGAATTAGGACATAGAATGTATTTTTTAGTACTGTTTTACTTGTGCCAAAAATAATATAGTTCTGTAAGGATGCCACTGTATCTCTCTGTAAGGAAGAATGATGATTTAATATTAGGCTATTATTTTTACTCAGTGTTCCCTTATACATTTCACTATCACGTTTAAATACTTAGATATCACATGTAAATACTTTGTTCATCCCAGTAATTTTTAAATATGTGTTCCTTGTAAGTGTGTTTAGTTAAAAACATTTAGAAGTCGTATTGAAAATTAGTTCTTAAATTGGTTTTAATCTGTTTTCTTTAATCTTAATTTAACATCATTGCTTTCAGTTGATGTTCCTAACTGTTTCAGTCCTTCTCACCACTCTTAGTATGTTCGTCTTATTTCTGGAAAAGCTTGATGGCACAGCTGAAGCTGTCAGCCCTTCTGCTGGATAACCCAATCAGTGCCACCTTTTCCCACTTGTTTAATTTGGTTTTACCAAGGTTCAGAAGAAAAATTAAAAGATCTGAAATTGCTATTGATTTGTCTTCTTTCTCTTTTCCTCAGGCATCTCTGTTTCTACTTTTCCTCTATCCCTTCACGTTTCACTTACCAGACAGTACGTTGAACAGCAATTCTATTCGTTGACCTTGTGATTTCACAGCAAGTTTTTCTTCTTAAGATAGACATGAAAAGAACAATCTTCACTTGACTGAATGATTCTGAACGTTGCCTTTGCAGGATGTGGTACTGCAACAGGAGGAGCTGAAGATGAGGGTGAGGCTGAAGCTGGCTGGATTGAAGGTGCTGCCATCCTACTCTCCGTTATCTGTGTTGTACTTGTCACTGCCTTCAATGACTGGAGCAAGGAAAAGCAGTTTCGTGGGCTTCAAAGTCGTATTGAGCAGGAACAAAAGTTTACTGTTGTGCGAGGTGGACAGGTTATCCAGATCCCAGTGGCAGAGATAGTAGTTGGTGACATTGCACAGGTGAAATATGGTGAGTTTTGACAACTAGATGACTACTTTTCTGAACTTTATTTATTCTCCTTTCACTTTTTGTCCGAATAAACTCACTTCACTGGAAGTGATTTTGAAGACAAAGAATTATGTGGTGTTGTTGCCCACAGTAAGATAACAATTTTGCTGTTAGGGTAAATGGAAAACCTTGCTATGAAATTGCACTAGGTAATTTAGTTTTGTAATCTTCCTTTCACTGACAAGAGCTGTTCATACAGAGGTAATTCTTTTTCACAGACAATTACACTATTTGGAATTTTTGTTTTCTTTCCAGTTAAGAATTAGAGAAAATATTTTTAAATGCTCTATGAAAGGGAATTCTGCCTCTGTGCCTCTCTAGGAGGCTGCTCCAGAGCTATGGATACTGCAAGTTTTTCCAGATCGAGTGCTTCTAGGAGGTGGATGCCTTATGAACATATGCCGTAGGGAAAGCTCTGTGCTCCAGTTAGCAGGAAGACCTTTGCAGTAGCCCTGTGTGCTTTGTGTTTGACTGAAGTGGCTAATGCCAGCAAAATGCCTGTTCTCTCAACCATCAAGTCTCTCCTCCACTTAGCTAAGGGCTTCCTCAAAGGGGAAGGGGCAAAGGTAACTTGACCATTTATTAGCCACTGCTAATTCCTATGAAGTCAGATTATTATTACGTTCTTCCTGTGTTAAATGTGGTGTGTTCTGATTTGGGGATAGCACTGGGCAAAAATATTTGCAACACAAAGGCCCTTCCCTATAGGACCACAATAATATGGCTAATATAGATCAGTACAGTAGTTAATTCCCACACTTTTCCTTTCATTTTACATTTTAATGCAATTATTGTTAATTCTGATTTTATAATCAATATCACTGTGTAATTATAAAAGCAATCTTACTGAACCATTGTGATTTCCATTACTGTGTTTTTACCAAAAGGTGATCTTCTACCTGCCGATGGGATATTTATTCAAGGAAATGATCTTAAAATTGATGAAAGCTCTTTAACCGGAGAGTCAGACCAAGTCCGCAAATCCGTTGACAAAGACCCAATGCTACTGTCAGGTAAATCTGCCTGAATTCCTGCTGAGTAATCTTTTATGTGTTGGTTTGATTTGTTTTGTTTTTCCCCACCATCAGATTGTGGTAACCTAGATACCACCCAGCTGTTGAACATAGCGGCCTCGGCTGTTTGTCATGCACAAGACATCCTGATTTTTTCTGAATGCATGTGATCATTTCTGATGATTTTACTTAGGGAAATAACAATTGTTTCAATTCATTGTATGCTAGTTTTAATTTAAATATTACATTTCAAAGCCTCTTTAAACACTTCAGTGTACTAGATATAATAGAAAAAGAAATAACATGCTTTGATGGAAATGGATATACTAAACCATTGTAAGTTTGACTTATGTGGTAAATTAAAGTTATTTGTCATATTTGTATTTTGTAATATGATTCCATACAGTAAATCAGTTAAACAGAATGTAATGTTTAGATTTTAATAAAGGTAATTTTTAAATAGGTCTATTGTCAGTAGATCCCAGCTGGAATGTGATCACAAAAGAACAACCCGCTGATCTCATCATGATCATCCCTGTGTTATAGCCTGAAATGATAGGTTTCAAATACATTCAAACATTTTATTCATGGTGGAGTTTTTTCATTTGTGGTGGAGTCTCCGTCTCTGGAGACATTCAAAACCTGCCTGGACACGTTCCTCTGCAACCTGCTCTGACAGGGGAGTTGGACTAGCTGATCTCCAGAGGTGCCTTCCAACCCTGTATCATTCTGTGGTTCTGTGACAGGATTCTCCTTGCTGTCTGGTTGTACAGTCAGCCAAGAGTCCTCCCCAGCTGGAACATTGACCTTGCGATGCAGCACCTATCTTCTTCCATAGGTAAAGTGCAAGGTTTAATGCCAATGATGTGGGAGCTGATGTGCCCACTGTAAATTGTTTGTAGTCCAAAAAGCAAAGATTTGGAAGCCACCATGTCTTTTGCGGTGTGTTTGACCTGGTTTAAAATCTGAGTTCCTGCTGGATGTTAGCCTACACCTATATTTTTATGGAACTTCCTTAAAGAAAAATAAAGAGCAAACCAGCTCTCCACAAAAACAGCAAACAGGCCTTAAATTTTTCTCTTACATTTTCATCCGAAGACCAGTAAGTTATCTCCAGGTTGGCCTTAGGAATTTAGACAGATATTGTCAGGATTTTGCTTGCCACTGCTCTCTTGCAGTCATCTGTTGGAAACTAAAACAGGCTACATTTGACAGAGGAATAACTGGAAAAGGGTAAAATTTGAATTACAGCCACAGTTTGTTTTGTAAGTCTAAATTTGGTGAAAGATAAACACCTTGAATCAGGAAATATTATTTTCACCGTTGGCACCTGAAACAATGTTTTTAATATTCTATCAATTTCAATGACATAATTAAACTAAATGAGTTTCTATGCTTGATGTCCTGTTTAATCATCCAGATAGTAATTTACTGTACTTGAGAAACAATTCTAAAGGGTACGAGTGCTGACTAAACCAGATGGTTCGTTTCCATCTGCAGATAGCACATTTGATACCACCTAGGAAGGCAGAAATGGAAGTCCAGACTCTGATATACCTGAAACCAAAAGAAGCTGCGTCTCTTCTATAGTTCCACTATACTTCTGTCTAAAATATTTTGTTTCTTTTAGTTTTTTGAGAGAGATCTGCATGCCTAGAGTAACATAAAACATTTCTGTGCAATAAACTTGGGCGTGTGTCAGCCAACAGATGAGGACAGCTTGGGTGACCACACCGACTGCTACTCAGCAGTCTTGATTGAAGCTGATGCACTCTTTAAGTTTTGTATAGTTCAAAGTTCAGAGAAATCCCTGACTCCTGAATGCAGAAGTTTTCAGTATGAGTCTGGCCTCAGCATTGTGCGTGGTATTTTGGGGATACCATGCGATATTAGTTATCATTGTGAAAAATACCTTATGAGACTTATGTTAAAAACTGTTTTCTCTGGTATTTAGATTAATATGTTAAGGTATGAAAGAGTCACTCCTAGTGTGTTTCTCCCTGAGCTGAGACTGACACAACAGGACTTTGTCCTTATTTAACTTTTTACGTTTGAGTGCTTCTTTCAGTGCGCAACAAGGATTTGAAACAAAGACAGCAGAGCTTACTCAAGAAAAAAACAAACAAAAGAAATCTCTTGGTCATAGCGCTTTGGTAGGTTTTGGAAATAAAAAGGAAGCTTGCTTAAGGAATAGGGTCAGTTATTGCCTGGAGAAAAATAGTTCTGATTCTGTCTTAATTCTCTGCCAGGAAATACTCCAAGCGAGGCTTCTAGTACAGCAGAAATTTTCAGAACGGAGTAGCTAACTTCACATGTTCCAATTTGGTTATGCTGAAATACGGTTTATTATTAGCTTCAGTTATCTCCTTATAATTGCAGTGACTAAACCAGTTGTTTAAATACACAGATAAGAGAATTTTTGTTCACCCCAAGTTTGCAGAAAGTAGCAAAACAGTATAAACCCCCAAAACTGATGCATCTGGTTTTCTTTTCTTGGTTTTCAGCCTTATTTCCAATCTGTTTCACCACTACTGTTGTTAGTTTTGCGGGGTTCTGGGCAGTCTCATATGTAATGCATTTTCCCTGAGAAAGCATTTGCTGCAATAGGTCCCTTATCTGTCTAACATGTTTATAAGAAAACAGGTATTTTTCTTAAAAACTAGACCTGCTTTTCTCTCTTGGAATATTCACCATTTCTCAACTTCAAATTAAATACTCAGTGCGTGCAAAAATGTGTTTGACTAATACTGAAAAATTAGTCTTGAGAGGAAAAGAAGTCAGTAGAATTGTTCAATGTGAAGTTGAAAGGCAGGCTTCATGTACAAATCAAGTGAAAAAACATGCATTCATTCCAGAATTCCATTTATATAACAAGAGCTGATTGAAGTCACAGAGCCCATTTCTTTATTCAAGCTAATGTAATTATAATACTATTTAAATGGTGAAATTGCCGGAGTGAGGTAGCAGGAGGGTTGAGCTCTTTGGTTTAGCTTAGATGCTGAAGAATTTTTGCTGTAATACTGCAGAACATAATCTGCTGATAAATTAGTACCTGCCCTAAAACAGGCCTTTGTACGCACCTTCACAGTTTGGAAGTATATTTTAACAAGACTAATATAAAGAAAAGGTCCAGAAAGGTATTTCAAGTTTTTTGCCCTTTCCAGATGTGCAGAGGTAACAATGAAATCTGGTGGGGGCATGTTCTTTTAATAGGGCTGGTTTGACATGTGGGATAACTAGCACTTTTTGGAGGACATTTCTAGCTACCTTTGTAATCCAACACAGAAGAACATTCCTTCAACACAAAGCGTAGGAATACCAAAAGCAAGTTCTTAATTAAAACGTATTTGGTGTTACAATTTGAAGGAGGTTCCTCTGAATTTCTGAGTTAAGTTTCAGATGCTTGCTGCTGTGTCTGATCCAGTACAACCAAGGCTGTTCTGGTTTTAGAGATCTTTTCTGTTTCTTTAGGCCTGAATGTAACTTAGTTTTTGTTCTTTGAGTAGCGCTCTTAATTTGTGTGTTTGTGGTGTTTTGCTCTGTCATATGAAAGAAAGAAAATAGCTTTTCAAGGAATCAAATCTTATCTCAGAAAGCCATAGGAACCGTTCTCAATGCACTGAAGTGGTGTGTGGCATTTTTTTTAAATAAAAAATTATCTGTCCATTTTTGTTATTATTTGGGTTATTTCTGCTGAAATTTTCTTAGTATCTGATGAGATATTTATGCTGTTGAATTAGGCTTAGTGTTTACAGATGTTCTGTCTGTTCTGTGTTTCTGTTTTCCTTTTAAGAACATGAGAGATTTTGATTACCTAGAGAAAGGTACTTTGATTATAATTACATAGTTGCATTGCTTAGTACATTCTAGGACAGCAACTGGATGAGCAGTAACAAGAAAATGGAATTTTTCAAAAAATGTGTTGGAAATATGTGCATATATATATAAATATTTATCTATTTAAGGACACAAGTCCATATATAAGTCTTTTTTTCAGCTTTTGAGATAACAGTGAAACAAATATATGTAGATGAGGATGAATGTTTTTCAAAAGAGGAGAGGAGAACGAATCTTTCCATGGCTGTTCAGGTTCAGTAGATCTGAATGCCCAGTAAGATTCTCCCTGAAATTAATTATATTCACAATTTGCACAATGTAATGGGTTCATAATTCAGTTGGTCAAAAGCCGTTTTGCAGGAGTTTGCAGAAAGCTTGTTAGAGGATTTATCTTCTGCTGTGGCTTCAGGCATGGCCTGCAAGGTACGTTTCAGATCTACAGTATTAGTGACCAACTTCACTTGAGTTTTAAAATATTGAGTGGTAAATAATGATGGAAATAGGTAAGTGATAGGGACAAGACCGGTATTTTTGCCTCATTAGCCACAGAATTCTTTAGGAGAAGTCAGTTAATGACTCTATGTAATTCACACTGTTACAGAATGAACGAAGCAGTGATGTTGTCTCAAGGAAAGTAAACGGGGAACCTTATGTTTGTGGCAAAGTTGGTAATTGTGAAGGAGTATAATGTAACTTTTGAAGTTAAGATCTAAGGAACAGTAGATTAAACACAGCAAAGAACAGTAGTCTGTCACAAATGCTGCAGAGATTAAAGTGGGTGTTATAATCAGTCTAATCAGTTTATTACCACAGTGGTTAAACTGTTTAGTTGATTTAAAGACAAACCAACAAATACCTTCAAAAGAAGAGAAAAATTGCTTTCTCCAATATAGGCATAAATAATTTCTCTACAATGAAGCTGAACTATATCTTAAAAGTAATATACTTAATTGAAAAGTAATTTACTTATAATTACCTAGTTAAATAATCCTTCTCAGAAAAACTTAATGTACATTTTGTTTTAGAATAATAGACATCTGTGTACGTACCAAATTTATTTTCACGTATACATCAGATTTTTCTTGCTATTTGGAAGTCTCTTGACTTAATTAAACATCCCCTTGAAGATCTTTCTCTGTATTGATTTTTCAAGTTTGAAAATTGAAATTGTCCTCAAAAAAATATTTTTTATTAATGCCTGTGAATCAATCAGAACTCTGAAAAAATATTTTCGAAGTTAGAAGAATTATCAGTGTGTAGTTAAACTATTAACTTTCAAGATCATGTAAACTTGGTTAGTGATGACATTTCTTTGAGAAAGGGGATCTGATGTGTGTGGTTAATGAATGGGCAGCCTAAGATTTGCAACTAAGCATCCATTCTTGGTTGAGAATAATATACACTAACAGGGATTGGTTTTAGTGTGTAATTATATTGCCCTTAAGACAGAATTTAGAAGTGTAACAGATCTGTCTTAGTACTGTAATAAAAGTCTCACATAAAACATTTAACGATTGTTCTTTTTTTTTTTTTTTCTGTATATAACCTATATTGTGTATTTTCAGGTACTCACGTCATGGAGGGCTCTGGACGAATGCTTGTCACTGCTGTGGGTGTGAATTCTCAAACAGGCATCATCTTTACTCTGCTAGGCGCTGGAGGAGAAGAAGAAGAAAAGAAAGATAAGAAAGGTAAATTTCACAGCACATACGGATGCTCTGAAGAAGGCTCTTGGGCTCTGTGTAGCCAGAGCTCTCCTCCATTCTTGAAAAATAAATACAATTTTAAAAACTTCCTTTTTTTGTATACATTTTTGTCATTACATATCACACAGAAAAACAGCAAAAGCTGTTAACCAATAAATACATTGGGTAACAAGATGTTTTTCCAGTGTGAAATTGCAGACTCTCAGAACATAACTAAATGCAAGGGAATACATGGGCATACTCCCATTGCTATGCCTTCTTTACATAAATCCATGCTCGCCTAAAATTTGCTGAGGTTTTGCTCTTGTGCATTTACATCTGTGTAATATTTTTTTTCAGAAAAAAGCCACAAACCTTGGCCATGGAAATAGCATCTTCCTTTGAATTTCAAAAATAAAATAAACTGTGGCTTTTTGCTAGCCCAGTTGTTTAATGTCAGTGACTGACTAGAGAGGCATTTGAATTTCTTAAGGAGTAAAGGTCAGACTAAGAATAGTAAAAGAGAAGAAAGTAGCAGTAAATGAACCAGAGAGTTTAAGTTTGATGTCCTGTATCAGTTAATGAAATCAAGAAGTCTCTTCAGACTTTTCACCTTATTATAGTGTGATGTCATAAGCAATTGCTAATTTATGGGTTGCACATGAAGAGAAACATGATTTAATGTGCGTCCTTTCCAGCTTTTGTTCATACAGTCTTGTAAATTGTTCAAGTCTGCTTTCAGAGTTTTGTTCCAAGTTTGTTCTAGAAGGTTTATCTTTAAGACATAATTAAGGGCCAATTAACATGGGGTTTTTTTTTAGACATTTCTGCTCTTTCTAGTTTTCACATTACTAAAAAAGAGTGGTTCTAGGGTTACAGAGCATTTTACTTAGTATCTGTCAGACAGTGTGACCTTTTTTTTTTATTTTCATCCATTTAATTTGAAGCAGGAGACAGGAAGGCCTAATTCAAAGGGTTTCATGACCTGTAATTCCCATTTCTAACTATGTTCAACAAGTGGTTGCACTTGACTCCATGTTTCTCTGAGGAAATCCCTTTTTTACTTGATGGAAGATTTTAAGAAACATTTACTATTTCATTTCTGCACAGAAATGCACAATCCCTGCTAGGCATGGTAAGTCCTAGGAACATTAAAAGGAGGATGGCTGAAACTTCCCAAAGTTAAAACCCTTTCATGTCAGACTAGTTCCAAGCACTATCGTAGAGTCTCATCTTGGTATCATGAAGAGATTTGTGCAGACACTGAATCTAACTGGGTGTAGCTACAACACTGAGAAACTTCCTTCCCATTTTCTACTGTTGTCCACAGCTATGTGCTAGTGCAGAGGAGTCCCTGGGCCCTGACTTCCATAACATGCTTTCATATATAAACCTGTGATTCTCAAAAACCTGCCAGTCACAAATGTTTGTTTTCAGTCTTATGTGGGTGTATGCTTTTATCCTTCATTAACATTTTGTAAAAATCATCATACAGGTGTGAAACAGGAGGATGGACATCAGCTTCCAGGTAGAGTAAGAACTGTACCCCATCAAATGAAAGGATGAGGCTTTTAGCCAGCAAGCTTTGGTTTGAATTAATGATTAAAATAATTGTCTTTGAATCAGTCCAGTCAAATTAAAGAATAATTTCAAATCAAGGGGATTGTTCATGGCAAACATTGAAATGCGCACGTGTTGTTGATGCTGCAAATCTAATGTTAAGCTTGAATAATCAGTTATTCTCCAGAAGTAAATTACAGAATATTAAATGTTGAAATGCATGATTTGCTGTTAGCGGTTCATGCTGTGCTGGTTAGTATAAGTATCCAAATGGAATAAAAAAATAAGCATGAATAACCAAAACAGTTTAAGTCACTACTATCACAGTAATCAAATTTGCAATTGAAATTTTCATGAATGCAGTTTCACAGGGTGTGTTTTTAAGTCCTGTGTGCTGTTCATTTTCTTCTCCCAATTTACCATTTGTAAATAAAGCAAGACCATTTTTCTTGAAATACAAACCAGTACAGTGTGAAATAGTCACTATGGACCAAGCACCACAAAAGTGCTGGAGTCTCCATCCTGATTCATTATAGGACTTCTGTGTTCTATTATGAACAATTAACCAACAGAAACAAAACAAAACTTATTTTATCTATTATTTGTTGAGACTAATTTTCTGAGCTCTAGGATGAAAAAACCCACCATAATAAAACCTTTGAGTTTTCTACCTACCTGTGAGGAAAGGATGCTTGACCAATTTCTCTAATATACAGATAATTGCTAAAAACAAAAAAGAGGACTTCCTTTTCTGATACTTTTTCCATTTTACCCCAGAACAGGCTGTTACATAATGTCTGTTATTTGGACTAAAAATAACTTGTTCTCCTCAAGATTAAATTTGCCAAGATTATATATTTCTTCTATGTTTCCACATCCAGTATTGAAAATTTTAATGTTTCTACGCAGATCAATGTGCATATTAACTAGGTAATGGTAGGACGTAGATTGAGCTTGTTAGACAGGGCTGTATCAGCAATAATACATCATAATATGCAACATTAGATAAAATGCCAATAATATGCTGCGTTTTTTAAAACTACCCATGCATTGCAGAAATTCACTAACTCAAGGGAAATAGTTCAACCATTTTAATATTTACATAACACTTTAATTAAAATTACACATAAAAGGACCAAAGCGATGTACATAGTACTGTGTACAGTCAGTTCTCACCAACTGTTAACTTTGTTAAATGTCTTTCATATTTATTTATTTAATTATTATTATTATTATTCCATGTATGAGTTTTTGCCTTATTTTGTAACACCTTTGTAATTACATTTTGCTTTTGAAAATTATGTTAATGAATTTAAACCAGATTGATTTTGGAAAAGACAAAGCCATAGTATTCCATAAATGTTTTTTGTTTTGTCATGTGTTTGTACATGATGTTATTATTATTATGATTTATTGTTTCTTTTATCCATTATTACTCAGTAGATTCTTCCCATCCCTCCTCCCACCCTCCTTCAGCTACAGATGGTGCAGCAGGTGCAAATGCCACTGATAATGCAAATGCCAGCTTAGTCAATGGTACGTCAAGAACATCTGGCTTGTTTTATTTAATAGATTTCTCTCCTGATGATACAAGATTCCCTCTTCCTTCTCTGAACTGCACAGGTGTTGTATGTGCATGTGGTTACCCTCTGAGAGATCCTGCTCCATAAACTCTATAGTAGCTTATAAGAGATGCCACAGAGATGCTGTGACTTACTTAATTTATTCACACAGCATGGGAGAGGAAAAGGTAGGAATTATAATCTATTTGACGTTAATTAAAACTGCGATTCAGAGGAATGGTTGAGTAAGGCTAGTTTCAAAACTTTTCAGTTGCCTTTATGTGAAGTTTCATTGTAAAGCTCTTTACACAGTTGTAAGCATAGAGCTGAAGAAGAATACCACGATAAATGTGTTATATCTTCTTTCCTTCTGATGTGGCACTCTCATAAGTATTCATATAGTCTCCATGTAGTTCTGAGAAATAGTGCTGGGGTCAGGAATCTGGCTCAATTGCAACTAATTGAAGTTCAGAAAAAACCTTTTGCTACTTTGAGTATATTTTTTGGAAGAGACTGACTGAAAAGTTACATTTGTGGATATTTGTGTATTAGTGGTAATCTAATGAGTTTGTTTGTATATACCAAAAACTAAAAAAACCACACACTAGTCAATTTTGACTGTCTCTTAGTACAGCTTCTTGACCCCACTTCTTAGCATGCAAATATTTCAGTATCCCTCTTAATAGTCTAATTCCAGTGTTAAATGGAATAGGTCAATATTAGTCTAGGCATCAACTGTATTTTTCTGATAACCAGATACATTAGTCTTTATTTGCCATAGAAACCTTTCCCTCTTGTACAGCACCGGTAATACTGACAAAAATAATCCTACTTTTCATCATGGTGTTGATAGAAGTTTTTTCTGTGCAGGTTGGTAGTTGTTGCACTCTGCATGTGAAACCAGAGTTTCTGACATAGCAATAGCAAATACTAAGATTTAGTAGTCTAGTATCTTTAAAGCAATGACACAGGAGATCTTAGATCCTATTTTAAAATGATTTAATTATAATTTAAAAGAAACATGTAACCAGATTTAAAATTTTACTCTTGCACATTCCAAGTTTTCTGGAAAACTAGGATTTATAATCTCTACATCTCACTGCGTGACAAGAACCCATATCATCCTGGCTCCAACACCCCAATTTCAGATTCCTTAGAGACCAAGAACCAGGATGTTAATGATGACTATTTCATTTTCCATTCTTCATACTCTATAGTTGGTTGGGGTTTTTTGTTTGTTCGTTTGGGTTTTTTGTTGGTTTTGGGTGTTTTTTTTTTTTTTTTTTTTTTAAACAAACATAAACGTACAACAGGATCTCTCCAGACATCCTCCTCCAGTCCAATGGAGATTGTAATATTACTCTTATGCTCAGTCCTGCAAGTTGCTGAGTACTAAGTTAAGCATCTGCTGATGTACTTTGCTGGATGAGAACCACTGCTCAGCAAGATGCAGATATGTGGTTCTAAACCGGTTTCTCTGTCAGTAAGTTTTAGTTGCCTGATAAATATCTGTTGTGTTTGATCTTAATGCCTGAACTTAGGACAGAAATTGAGTTCTGTTAAATCAGTGTTTTAGGCAAGGATGTGATTTTCCATCATCTCTCCCACCAGAAACAAAGGTTTCTGTCCATGTTTATTTCGGAGTTGAGATACACATGCTCAATTCTTGTTAATGCTCAAAGGGTAAAAGTCAGGTTTTTGTGCCGCTGAATATATTTTTGCGTTGAACTCTTCTGAGTTGAGGGGGTTGAATTAATTCTGCAGATCTTTGATTGTTATGAAGAGGAGATACTTCCCACGATGTCATTTACCTGACATGGTGGTCAGAGGAGAACTGAGACTTGGCAGGTGGAGTTAGACTTGGGTGCTGAGAAATTGTCTGGGAAATTGCCAAAGTCTGATTTCTGTTTATACTATGCATTTCTCTAGTCAGCAGTGATATCGAGTTAGAGAACACTTTAAATGTAGATATGCTTTGGAATGGGCTTGGAGGGGAGAAGGGAAGGGAAAAGTAAGAGATTTTTTTGGTCTGGATGAAATTAATTTTTTCAGTGGTGTCTGAGAACTCTCCCTGAGATGTGACTGGAGAGAAGCATTTTACCTATAGTAGAAGATCTCTGTATAGAAAATACCCTCAAATAAGAAAAAAGGTATTATATATTTGAGTAAGTACTTAGCTCAGGAAATGCTATTGCTTGTTACTTGACAACACATTACCACTTCAAAAATACTGTTAGTGTCATAGTTGTCCATATACAATTGGCACAAAAGAAGTGTTTTGTTTTTCATGATACAGTCATGTAGGTTTGGGACACAGCCTGTTTATCTGCTGCACTGAAGGAAATTCTAAATTCTATTCTAGTAGTTGTGATTAAAATACATCATTGTTTGAAAATATCTATTAAAGCTATGGATAGCTTTATATAAAATAAAAATATATAAATATAGATTATTATAAATATAAATATATATAAAATATAAATATATTTTATATATAGATATATATAAAATTCAGTTTTTAGGAGGTTACAAGTTAAGCTTATGAGCGTATCAGAAAATTTTACAGAAATGTAAATTTCATGAAAGTTTGTCAACTTTTAAAGTATGGTATTTAGAAAAGGTAAATTTTTAAAAAGAAAATATGGGAAGCTGCAGTCACCATTTACAGCTTGTTTAATGAATTTGATGTGAAAGGTGTGCTTGCCATCATCCAGTAGAACACTACTCAGATCCTAAATCAATATTTCATGTTGCATTGGGTTGTTGCAGGGTTCTTTTTGGCATTTGTTACTTAAAATTATATTCTGATACAGAAATACCAGACTCAGAGAAATGTCTCAGCTGAAATCCTTCACATCTACTGTTAATTCTGTCAGTTCTGGCATATGTACACTACTGTTCAATTCCTGCAAAGAAATTTGCAGTTTTAATATATTTTAAAGTATTTTCTGCATTGTAAGTGAAGTTATTTAGTGAGAGCATAGAAGAATTATCTAAAACTTCCTGTTTGATACAGTGGAATCACATTTATTCTTCTGTAGTTAACCTGTCTTGTACGAATGCATTGGCTCTGATACCACACTGCGTGAAAGAATCCCTAATGATTCACGTCAGATAAGTTTGATGTCACTTTTTCCCCCATATATATATATATATTTAGATATGCAATGTGCGTCTGTTCTTACTAGTGGCAGAACATAACTGCCTTGGCACAAAGAGGGCTATAACTCATTTCTGTCACAAGATGAGACATTTTGGAAAATCAGTAGGGTATTTTGTATTTTTTGCTCCATCACAGCACACGAGAACATAACTCAATTAGTTTCTTCCGTTCATGCCAAGACGTTCCTCCAGTGACCAAATAATTTCTAAAGCCAGCTACAGGTCTTTGTCATTCTGTCTCATTGACTTTTCATAAAGGGCTTAGGGGTAGGGGGAGTCTTTCTTGCAGAGTTTATTTGAAGAAATAACTGGATTTGGGGGTAAGAACCTTGGCAGTAATGGTGGGCATCTTTCAAAAGACAGAAATTTTAATAAGGCAAAGGCAACTTTACACTTTATAGTCAAATTCAAAAGCTTCAAAGCAACTGAAGAATACAACTCATATTAGGAGGCTCTGTATTCTTTTTTAAACCTTCTGATTTTTCATCCTTGCTTAGAAAACTGAAAAAAATAAACTCAGGTGAGCTCCTCCAGATTTCAGGGCCCAAAAAAAAGAAGAAAAAAAATTTGTGAAATTATAAAATATATATATTAATGTTGAATAATTACTTATAGAAATATTAACAAAATGTTAACAAATACTCATTCTTCTAATGTTTCTAAAACATGCACAAAGGTCAGAAAGATGGGATAGTATTTCTGGCCCTAGCACTAACTGAAAGGAGAAAGGATTTCACAGCAGTTGTAACTCTGTCATCTTAATGTCTGTCTTAATTTCTTTTTTGTTCATAATTTATAGCCAAGTGCAGGTTTAAAATTATTTGGAATGGGAGGAAATAAATTCTTTACAGCATTCTATTCTTTATCATAGTTACCAGAGTTACCTATTCTTTCTTATGCTATCTAAATAATTGGAATATAACTAGCTGTGATAACTTACCACCACCATGTCCCAGCAACTGAAGTGCAGCACCTGCTGCATTTAAGAATGTGTTTCTTAAACAGTTGTTTCAATTGTTATTACCAGTTGTCCATTGTGTGCTATTTTTAGGTAGATGAATTGGTAGCGTAATTCATTATGACAGTTATGGTATCCAATAGCAAATAGATATTGTAAAATTAAATAGCTTGATTTATATGGAAAAGCAGTGTATTTTGTGTTTACCAGATATGAAAGTCATGATTGGGCCTTGGTTTATGGTGTTTGTTTTAGTGTTTTGGGTTTTTTTTCTAAAGTTAAAGAATGTTCGATTATCCCGCTTTAAGGTTTGGAATTGTTTTCTGAAAAAGAACTATGGAACAGGACATAGAGCAGACTGTCTGCTCTATATTAATGCTTTCCAGATCTTAGGAAAGGTTTTATCTTCTCGCCAGGAACCAGAATCTCTAGAGATGTTTTATGCCTTCCACTAACTTTATTAAAAACCGTTCTAAGAAAAATAACAATTAGGCAGATAGCGAGTTCAACTCTATGCAAAAATTTTCAAGGAGATTTCACAGTGAAAACGACCTTGGTTTTGCACAGTTTCATAGATTCACATTTCGTGCCAGAACATAAGTCTTTGGAAGACAGAAAGTGCCTTCTTAAAAGTCAAACCAGGACTGGTGGGAATAGAGTTACAAATACAGATAACCAGCTGATGCTAAATGGTTAACTTAGCATAGTTCAGTAATCCAGCTGAGTGCTGAGATTCCATTATAGAATCATAGAAAAGTTAGAGTTGGAAGGGACCTTAAAGATCACCCAGTGCCACCCCCTGGGTGGGACACTTCCCACCATATCAGGTTGCTCCAAGCCCCATCCAGCCTGACCCTGAACCCTTCCAGGGATGTGGCATCCACAAATTCTCTGGGCAACCTGGGCCAGGGTCTCACCACCCACACAGAAAAGAATTTCTTCCTGAGATCATATCTAAAGTTCCCCTCTTCCAGTTTGAAGCCCTTGTCCCTTGTCCCGTCACTACAAGCACTTGTAGTAAACATCTTGCCCTCTACTGTAGATCTGTGCTTCTGCTTCTGAATTTCTCAGTGCCCAGAGCCTCTTAGTATGGGGTGAAATAGTGATAAACTTATGACTGCTTTGTCTTTTTTTGCTCTTTTTGAGAGTGACGTTTTTAATGATCTCCCAGTTACTGAAAGTACACACATGCAAGAAATGCATCTTGGCCTTTTAATTTTGCTACTACATATTTGCAGCAGAGAGTGAAAAAATTAATACATATGTTGAAGCGTAATTTCTGCTGCTTTGTTGTGCATTTCAATACCAGTTGTATTAATGCAGAAAGTGAGAAGAGCAGGACTTGACTGCTGGTTTGTTGTTTTTTTTTCTAAACTCTAATGATACATTTCATACTGGAATGTGTCAAAAATCCTGTAAAGGTGTTTTAACAATTGATTTGCCTTAGTGTTACTTTTTTATTGTGCATTATACATAACTATGAAAAGAGAATGTCATCCATTCTGAATGTAATATTTATGAAACTCAAGTAGTCTTTTCCACAAGATCAATTCGTATATCCCTATGAAAGTTTCAAGGAAAAGGATCCTGCTGAGAAATTTTGAATACGTTTGAAATTGCTTACTGGTTTTTCTGAATACCAAAATTTTGAATACCAGAATTACACTCTAGTTTGTATTTTGTCATTTTTATTTCATAGACACTTTCAGCTGCTGTATTTTCAATTTAAAAAAAGCAAATAAGGACTTTGGCATGATAAGACTATCTGTAGCTAAAATAGTAAATTGGATATTGCAGATACACTTGGCAATTCTTTAAGATAAATCTGCATATAGGATGATCACAGGTCACTTGTATTTACAGGACTGACTTGGTAAATAACGCAACCAAGTGAGGAAGATGGAGCTTTAAAATCATACCTGATTTATGTTTTAAGGGTTTTTTTATTTTTGTTTATTTATATTTATTAACACTATATTTTGTTTTTTACTATATTTTAATACTTACTAAAATAATTAATTGAATTCGGGAACACATTAAGGTGGTCACACTCTATACTGTTGTATGCCAAAAGCATACCTGTGGGGTTTTTTAAGTCCCAGCTCTCTGAAATTTCAGTTCAGGGATATTATTCAAATTCTGCTTTCTACCGGTATCTTTTTATTAGTTTCATCCTCTTAATTTATGCAATTTGCTTAAAAATATATGCAGATATTTAGTGTTTTACAGTACAACACTGAACTTGTCTGCAGTTCTTTGTGCCCAGCTAAGTTGTCCATGCTTCTAAGTAAGGATATGGTAGCAGTGGCTACTGAGCAGAAATAAGTATCTGTAACATGCTCATTACTTTTGTCTGCCCTTTTGATTTAAATTCCCATTTTTATGTTCTGTCTTGGGTGAAGATTGTTTACTGTCTGTTGTCTGTTGAAATTTTTCATCATATAGGCAAAATGCAGGATGGGAATATGGAGAACAGCCAGAACAAAGGTAATCTTCTTTCATATTAAGGAGGTTGTGAATTTTATTTCTAGCATGTAGTTAACTCTGTTAAAAAATAAAATGAAAATTTGTGATTTGTGTCTGTGTGTGAAAATGGCCCTATTGTTCAAACAGAATGTTAAAATAACCCCCCAAAGCTGACCCTAACAAAAAACTTACCACAGAGATTGCAACTTACACAATTTTGAAATATTTAGGACAGAAGATAAGTGTTTCTAAAAAGCCATTTGTAGATGATAGTTTCATGTCAGAAAGCTCATTTGAATTCATTTTTCTTGTGTAAGTTCTGTATGCTATGTATCGTTAGTGAACTTCCAACCCTACTTTTGATACGTCTCATCATCTTTGGTGTTCAGTGGCATTGTGCAGACATATTTTCTTTTGCAGGGAGAAGGTAAAACTAGAGCAAAAGGAAACTCTAAAGCCAAGAGGTTATTTAGCAATGTAAAAGTGTATTTTGAGTATAAGTAACAGGAAGACTAAGAATCTTAGGGGTTTCTTATTTAACGTACAATCTCAGGAAGAAATTGAAGTAGATATTTTGCTTTTTCTGAAGCCAAGTCATGGTTCTCTTTTTATTACTAGGCACTCCAGCTATCAAGATTTCTTTGGGTTATGCCAAATAAGTAAATTGAACTGTGACTTACTCTTCTTAGATAATTCTAAAGATTTCTAAGGTGATGAATCAGAACTGAATAGATAAACTCAATTGCTAATGGTGCAAAGCTATTAAATAAAGTTATATTAAGTGACTAAGTTTTGAGGTTAGGTAGACAAATTAGATTTCCAGGTCAAATAAGCAAGGTTTTGTACAGTCTGTGCATGAATGACAAAACAAAGCTGTTTCATCTCATTCTATTTGATTTACTTATGTCTGTTTTCAGTACAAAACAGACACATACACATATATAAACTGGAATGTCATCGCTTTTAAAAAAACATGTATTTTTCTTTGATACTAAAACAAAGTTTCCTTATATTAGCATTAGCATTCTTTCAAGAAAAGATGGCTTAATCTTTAAATTATGTGTGTTTTTTATGGGAGAATGGTGATGGTATCACCATCTGACCTGATGGCTGAATTACTTGAGCATAGAATGCTAAGGAAACTTTTAAAGCCTGTCTAGAATAGTCGTTCACAAAATATGGTCCATTGGTCACTGAGGTGCCCAAGCAACCAAGAGAAGTGGTTCATGGATCATCTGTTGAACCACAATGCCTTCAAAATGCTTTCATTAGAAGTTTGATTATAAAGGTACATTGTACTCTGTGAGAGAGATGTACCAAAATTTACAGAAATATAGACCCTCTATTTACTAAATAGAGGTCTGGTGTTCTAGGAAACCCTGCAGTACCAATGTACTGGTACCTGTCAAGTCATTTGCAAAACATTATATATATGTGTATAACAACTTCATTGGTGGTTTGAAAAACAAATACTCAAATAAACTCCAGTGGGTTTCATGGTAATCGACCAATGGTGCATTGCCCATCCTGTCTGTATGGAGGGCACACAGGTCGTACATCCATTCCCCTGAAGAACCCACTGGGTTTCACAGGGGCATCTCCCTGATGTGGGAGAGAAGGGTAATTCTGTGGTGGTTACAGTCATCTGTGCTGCAGTCAGCTCCTGCAGCGGGTGTTCTGCTGGTTGAATTCAGTGTCAACACTGAGATAAAAAGATTGAAGAACCATTTTGGAGTAACAGTTCTGTTCTGCGTTACTAGCCAAGCAGCAAGATGGGGCTGCTGCCATGGAGATGCAACCACTGAAGAGCGCAGAAGGGGGAGAGGGAGATGACAAAGACAAGAAGAAATCCAACATGCACAAGAAAGAAAAATCTGTTCTTCAGGGAAAGCTGACCAAGCTGGCTGTCCAGATAGGCAAAGCAGGTATGACTGGATGACTGACTGAATAGCGGTGTGTTATACTACCAACAAAGAGTTTTAAAACAAATTATTCTTAAAAGGTATAGGGCTTTCTTACTGCAGTATTTAGAAATCGGTCATCATAAAACTCTTCTAAGGATAGCATGTGGTATTGAAGATGTTTTATTCTTCTAAAACTTCAATTGTAATGAATATTTGAATCAAAATGAAGTGTAGCTTTTCTCATAGGAAATAGTCCCAAGTGCAGTAATTACATATTTAATTTCCTTTCCCCTTAGAACTTCTGAGTACACAGTTTGAGAATCCTGAATGTGATGTCAAAATACCACTCAGACTGTGTTTTCCTCTTATGGATTCTGAAATCATTCTGTTCTCTCTTAATAACCATGTTCCTGCCTTCTTTCCAAATATGACACATCTGTTGACTCTTGTAGCCAGTACCATCTGGTCTCTACTGTTCCAAGTAGCACTTGTCCTCCAACTTTAGGTAGAAAGTAAAAATCTTCCATAATGACATAATGTTCATTAGGTTCGTTTTTCTAGAGGTATTAAAGAGATCTTGATCTCTATCTAGATCCTTGGCTGAGTCCTACAACAGATTCCTAACTTTGCTTCTGTTTGATCTCCTTTATCCTTCTTTACCAGTCTGCTTTTTACCCCCACTATTCCTTTTCATTCCTTTTTAAGCTCGTTACACTTAGTTGATCACATAACCACTTCTGTGCCTTTCTGACACCTACACATTGCCTGAGCCTGAATGTTTGGTTATCGTCTCTTCAATACCCAATTTCATATTCCTCAAGCTTCTCTGCGTTGTTGCTAGTTGTACAACAGTATGCATTGGTATTAAAAAAAACTTCATTTCTCTTGATCATTAATTTCTGAGATTAAGTACATTGCCTTCTGATTATTACTCTCCTTGGTATTTTGGCAGGCTTGTGAACGTCACATTTAAAGTAATTTTATAGGGATTTCTAACCATAATGTGGCAAGGAATATGAATTAAATTAATTATTCATTGCCTCATTTGATTTTTGCCACTGGGCAACCTATGGGGATGTCTCGCATTGTCATGAGTATTTGCCTGTACAGTATTTTAATGGATTTTCCTTTATCCTCTGGCACGTAGCAGCATCCCTGACTCATCTGTTTCCTGTCAACCTTAGCGTCCTTCAGCTTAACAATATTTTTTTTTTAACTGCATTCAAGACATGAAATTCAGAGCATTCCCCTTCTCCTGTATGATATCATTAGAGAGAAATTAATTTGTTTTAAAACGCAGGCTTAGCTGCTTCATAGAAACCTGCCAAAGAGCAGCGGTCATAGCAAAGCAAAATAGATGTTCTAATGGAGTTCTTATTTGTATACTCACACCCAGGAACCTAAGTGTGGAGGAGGAGTGCTATCTTAGCAAAGCCTGTGTTATTGGGAGAGTGTATCCCAGGGATCTTTAGTGAATTCTGTGAAATATTTAGTAGTGTCTCTTATGCTGTGCTGTCAGTGTTTTGCCTCTTTTGAGACTCTCCTCTGCTTCCATATACCCCTTTGAAAACAGAAACTTTGGAAACAGTAGTATTCATCACATTTTCAAGAAAACCAATCAAAAACTGCTCTGTGGGTGATTCTGCAGCATAGAATGTTCAACCAGACACATTCATAGGCCTTCTCTATAATATTTTATACAGCAACATAAGCTACAGGAGACTCTTCTTCTCAAGCCTCTCAAGATAAGCTTATTAAAAAGAAAGATGAGGGTTTAGATATAGGTAGACTTGGAATTTGTAAACGGTGGAGGTTAAAAGGACAGATAAATGTTGTACCAGGCAAAGTGATGTACTACATTGGAAAAACTTAACTTCAACAACCATGGAAGTCCTGTTGAAATAGGATGACTGAGAAGCTTTGCAGGCAGTAATAAGGTACTTAAAAATTAATGTGCTACATTTCATCTGCTCCGCAGAACTCAATGTTTCCTTATCCACTGGAATGTAAGGCCCTGTAAATCTATAACAGTGATGTTTTTTTCTACTTGATAAAATTTATTGTTGTTATTGATACAAGTGAAAAATGTCACATTAGAATAAGAAAATAATTTTGTATCCTATTCAAATGTAAATTTCTAATTGCAGATGGTTTTAATTGCATTTTGGTTTATAGTAATTGATTGCTTCTATTTTCAGGTTTGGTGATGTCTGCCATCACTGTAATCATTTTGGTACTATATTTTGCCATTGACACATTTGTGGTCAACAAGAAGCAGTGGTTGCCTGAGTGCACTCCTGTCTATGTTCAGTATTTTGTTAAATTCTTCATTATTGGTGTTACTGTACTTGTGGTTGCTGTTCCCGAGGGACTGCCACTTGCTGTCACTATTTCTCTGGCTTATTCTGTCAAGGTAAGAAACATTAAAAATAATCATGGGAGAAAAGTGCTGTCCAGTTGAGTTTGCGAGTGTGATGAAAGTTGGCCTGCAAATTAATGTGATCAAAATGGTAGTGAGAATGACATTCCTTTAAAGTGAAATTGAAAGTATTTCTGACAAAACTGTGAATACGTATGTATTCTTGTACATATCTGTAAAATGAAACACAGGAGTATCAAACAGTAGAAATACCAACTTAGTTTGCATAGTCCAGTCTTTTGATACAAAATAACCTTGTCTTCACATTTTCTTGTGCAATAGGACAAAGTTTTGACACGGATTTGAAATCTTCAGGAACACTTTTCAAAGACATTGGACATTCTCTGGAGCTTGCATGTACTTTTCTTAAATGCAGTTGCAGTTCTTCTTAGCCAATATAAATGATTCTATGAGGAAATAAAAGAGGATTAAAATGGTAGATTACTTCATTATATGTGTAGGAGTTTTCTCAGGTTGTTTTAGCTATAAAGTCAGATGGGCCTTATTTAAGTGTCCTGGGAATCTTAGATGAAGATTTTGTAAAGTTTATTTCCATTTAGTATGTAAACAAATTAACATGAACGTTAGGAAGGAATAGCGTGATTTATGTGTAACCAAACATCGTTATCATTAGGAAGAAAAGAGCACATCTCAAGCACATTATTTTGCTAAATAAGCCTTTTAAAGTATTTTTCTGTTCTCCTTTTGTTCTTCATCTGACATGTGGCACATCCATGTGTATCCACATGTGCAGTATCAAAATGCAATACAGCTTTGTGTACCAGTGGTGATATTGTGAATATATATGTATATATACTGCAAAAAAGCACGGATCTGTAACGGTTTCTCAAAGGTGACATTATTTCTGGGATGGTCACTGCTTGGCTGTCTATAACTAGGGCTATTGGCCCTGATTAAAGTTCTGGTTCAGTGAACATTATGTTCTAATGAACACGACTAAATATGTGCTTTTTGGCTTTTTAGGACTGATGATAAAAATCACTCAAGGCAAATCCTGAAGGTTTTTTATTTTGCTTTCTCTCAGAAAATGATGAAGGATAACAACCTGGTCCGCCATTTAGATGCTTGTGAAACAATGGGTAATGCTACAGCCATCTGCTCTGACAAAACAGGGACGCTGACAACCAACCGCATGACGGTGGTCCAAGCCTACGTTGGTGATGTCCACTACAAAGAGATCCCTGACCCGGATTCTGTACCCGCCAAAACCCTTGATTTGCTGGTTAATGCAATTGCTATCAACAGTGCTTATACTACAAAAATTCTGGTAAGTGGGCTTTTCCTATCAATAAAATGAAACAAAGCAGAAGGAGTGGTAATCTTTTAAAGCATGGTGAATTCCTTAACCTCCTGGTGTTGATTATGAAGCATTAAGAACTGTTGAGGTCCTCAAAATAACAGGTGCTCTAAAAACTATGTATTTTATGTTTTTCTTTTAATGATAGCGATGTACTTCTCAGAACAAGACCAAGCTCCATTTCAAAAGCTCTTGCTGCTTTGGGGTTGGGATAGCCCAGTTTGGGTGCAGGGAAATTTTTTAACACAACTAGCTTTACTGAGAAATTGTATGTGTAAAATTATTTCTTTGTCTCTAAGAACTTCCTATTAATTCTCAGGACGAACTGGATTGGTTAAATCAGCGAAGTTAATGATCTTTATTCATTCTGGTTTCAAGTCAGTTACTTCCAGAAGTATTTTATTCAGTCTGTTAAGGAAGGCAAAACAGAAATATTGTGTTTGCTTGTGGCATTAGATTCTTCTCTACAGAGCTAATTAGGAGGCTGAAAACTTTTGGAATTCTAATAGACTTGTTCTTTGAAAGGTCAAGCTTGATCTTAATATTGCAGAACAAATACATTCATTTATTTTAGTTTATTATTTTCTCTATTGTCCTTTTTATAGCTCTGTGCTGAGCTGCAGAATATTGTCTTGCATGCACTTCATGTGTGTTTTAAAAGTAGTCTTAAATGACAGAATACTGTTTGTGAAAGAAATACTGCTGAGTGCTGGAGTGTGTATTTCCTTTAATTTTTGCAATGCATATATCTGGATATTAGTGACAATCAACACAAGAGTGGGCAGGGAATCACACAAACCCTCCCTCAGCTCAGAAAGACACTGTTAGTCACCACCTTCCCACTGAAATCAGCCAGCAAGAGGAGTGCACCTCTTCTGCTGCACTGTGTGGACAAATAGCTCTGCTCAGCTGAGGTTGGAGCCAGCCCTTTTGACTCTGATTTCAGATACCCTGGAAGAGCAGAGCTTGCTCATCTACACACCAATTTTAGCTCTGAGCATCCAGCATGCAGCACCAGTTCCCGGCTGAATCCCAGATCCTGTTCTACCCCTTTCCTGTGGTCTGTCCAGGCCAAAATCAACCAGGTTAGGTTGAAAGATGGGCCTTCCCTCTCAGATGGTTCAGTGTAAATGCTGTGAAACAGCTCAGGATGCATACTTTATGGCAGTGGCTTTTTGGAATCTAATTTGCCTATTTGTAAATCATCAATAATGTTTTACTGTTGCTGGGCAAATCATGCTTCCATAAATGGGTATGATATCTGATTGTTGGGGAGAGGAACACATATCTGAGTGAGTTCAGTATTATTACAGCCCAAGTAAGGTTAGGTTCTTCTGTAGAAAGAGAAGTAGAAGCAAACTTATCCTCAGTGCACAGGCTGGGATTAAGACAAGAGAATACAGATAAACTGGGATAAGGGATAATATGTAGTTGTAGAAATTGGTGTCAGTGTAGCTGCTGCAGTGGGTAATGCCAGTCACCAGCAGCAGTCCTGGCTGTCACCATGGAATTTGACTTTGGCTTTGAGACAATGTAAAATCAATAAATGGGTAAAAAAACCTGGAAATCACCTTTGTGCTGGATGAAAACTACTTGAAGTTATCTGTGTAAAATGAATGGTGATTTTTTAGCTATTGTAACAGAATCATATGGTCAAGCCTCATGGTACAGACACCACAAAAATAACTACTGCAATATCAGAGAAGTTAATTTCATTAATTGTTTATAACAAGCTTAAGCTAAAATTTCTGTAGCCCTTATTCATTTTAAACTGTTAATAAATACAGTAAAACATACGTAAGGGAGTTGTTTGCAGGATGAAATGAGCAGAATTATTTTTCTAGCTGCTGATACTGAATGTGTACTTGTACACTCATTCTTAGAGCATATTTAATCAAATTGTGAATATTAGCTCAAACCCAAAGGGCACATAAGTGTAATGTTGCTAAGATTGAATTTTACATATTCTATTTTTAGTTATCTAGTTAATGCCTGTGCTGTAAATTGCACTTTATATGAACTTCTGCTCAGAACGATCACATATGGGACCATAAAATTAGTTAAGATGCTCTGCTGAATGAGAAATATTCCCTCTTCCATTGTCTTTTGATTAAGGGGCAATTGAACCATTGATAAAAATATAAAAAGAAAATAGTATCACTGCTAGGGATAAAAGATTTGAATTTCCCTGCGAAATTTAACACCAATTATTCCAACTGAACAATAGCATCATTATAGGTCTTTGTAATGCTTTCCAAGGATTAAGTTACTGACTGACCTGATTTTTCATTCCATTAGCTTCAGAGCAACTTTAGTAGTGCTTTTATGCTGTTTATGTGAAGCCGTTCTCCAGAAAACCTTTTTTTTCCAGTATTCATGTTTTAGATAGCTTTCCCACACAGAAGAAAAAGACTTCATACATTTTTGCATGTGTGCTGTGATGAGGGTTCTAAAGCTCCGAAACATCTTGCTCTGAAAAAAAATCTGCATTTTGGGAATACTTTGATTGCACTTGGAGCCAAAGTACATTGATCTTGAACATCACAGAGCAAAAGTGAAACACAGACTCCAGAAGTGGTGATTTGAACCCTTCTACTGAGCTCTCGCTTCCATAAATCCAGTTTTAATCAGAAAAGTATCTCTTCTTTTTCTAATTTCCTGAAAACTGTCAGAGGGCATAGATGACATGCTTGCTGGCTGGGTATAATGCGTTCTTATTAAGAAGAGATCACAATTAGTATTTAGTTGAGTGATTTTCAGCACCAGTGGAAAAGACCCAGCTGAACCCATTATTGTTAGGCATTTCTAACACAGGCATTTCATTTGGTACTTGGTCAGTGCCCAGGGAGCAAAAAAGCTCCTTATTGCCTGCATTAGGTGAGTATCTGGGTCTGCATCAGGAGGACTGTTTTCAGTTCTGAGGATCTGGAGTATCGTTTTACTGCATTTGCACAGTATGTGGCATGATGTAGCGACATCCTTTAACCCACGATCTCAAAGTAAAAAAGACAGAGATGTCACAGGGAAGCACAAAACATTGACTTCTCTGCACAGCTTCTGCCAGCTTAGGAAACGAAGTAGAATGAAAGGAGAAAGAAAACGAAGTAGACATGCTAGTCTATATGTTAGTAAATATTAGTCAAATAAAGAATGTGACCTTGTAGAACTTAAATAGTGAAGTTACCAGGGTTACTGGCAGCACCCAGATTCCAACAACATTCCTCCCACAGCCCTAGATGAGGAAGGGTCTTCACTGTACACTCAGACAGACATCTCATAAGGCTGCAGAGGTGGTTTCAGGGGCTGCAAATAACCCCAGCAGGGAGGAATAGGGGTTCCCCAACACAGCTTTTTTCTCGGGGAGAGTGGTGGTTACCCTTCATGGATGCCCCATCCCTGAAAGTGTTCAAAACCAGGCTGGGGCTTTGAGCAATCTGGTCTGGTGGGAGGTGTCCCTGCCTACAGCAGGGTTTGGAACTGGAAGATCTTTAAGGTCACTTCCAATTCTAACCATTCTATGATTCCATGGGACAGGCATGCTGAGGGTACAGGCTGGCTGTGGGGCTATATGGCACGTAGCAGTGGGATGGAGCTCATAGACTGTCATCAGGATTTACTAGGAGAGAAAGGAAGGTGTTAATTAACCTTCTTGCTTTGTGTGATTACTTTCTCCTGAGTATATAATGAAAGATCTTATTTTAATAAGTGTAATAAAATTTCTAACTTCTTTATACTGAGAGGAGTTCAAGAGATTTTGGCACAGCATTTTACTGTTAGGAATAAATAGCTCTTCCGTCCAATGCAGAATACTGGAATGAATGTAATTCATTGTTGCTTGGAGAAAAGGGGTTTGAGGGAGTCTGGCAGAGCAGGTAGGTAACCCATAATATATGAGAACCATAAGAAGAAATTACATCCTGCCCAACAGCTGCTTTACAAGAAGAAATGAAAATCTGTGGGTATTGAGAACATGGATGTAGTAGCCAGGTGAAGGGCTCTTTTTGTGAGGAGTACATCTGCATCCAAAAGAAGTACAGCGGTATGGGTGGTCAGAAACAGTCTTTAAAAAGGTATGCAAAGTACAAAATACACTTATCTCTTACAGACTATTTTTTCAAAATCAAATTTATAGGCTGGATTTCATTCATCAAATACTTGAATTAATCTTGTCTATTTTGTTAATTGGAAGAAAAAAAATTGTTTAAAGAATGGTATGTGGACACACACACATTATTTAGCCAACAGAAATTTACTGTAATTTCCTTTCACCTTTCTTAATTTCATCACTTCCAATATAGAAAAAGCCTTCTTGAAAACAGCTTTAAAGTTGTTTTGGGGAATGTGGGTATTTGGAAGTTTCACAATAAAAAAAAAAACTACAGTGTTTTCTTTAAACCTTTTTCATAAAGTCTGTTGTAAGCATTTTCTCAGAATGATCTAGGAAGGAAAAAAAAAAAACCTATGGTATGCATAGTATTTACTGTGTAAATAGTAATTATTAGAGATAATAGATGATGTAGTTAATTGTTCCTGCTTCTAGGAACAGTAATTAGCAGAGGGTATTGATTTTCACACATCACTTACCATTGAAATTTTACACAATAAGAGGTACAAATATATCTTTTCTTACTAAATTAGCTACTGAGTTAATAATTGTTTAGAAAAGACTACTTGAATGTGCACAGCATAGGACGGTATTATTCCAGTCATGTGCTTTCTGCTGCTGGGGTACAATGCTTTGTCTTGCTAGCAAAAAGCTTATTTTTTTTAATCAAGTCTACTTTTTGAGAGTTGTATGTGAGGAGTAGAATGGAATCAGCTGCCCAGAAGCTTCTTGGCAGTTGGGATGGACTTACCTAAGCAAAGAGAGGTTAGGGAGATGGGTGCAGGGCCACCCTGGGAATTGGCCCTAGAGGTTGTGGTACTCTCAGGGGGGCTGCACGCTTTCCTTAGTGGCCAGGCTGTCAGAGACAAGGTGGATTTCCCCACAGTGCAGCAGAAATGTTCTAGGTAGAGAAGGTGAATAACTGTGCTCAGAGCTAGTTATTTCACTGAAGTTCTCATTATACAGTAAACTGTAATTGCAAATGAGCTTTTCCTTCATTCCTGGGCTCCTTTTCTGTGGAGGAACAGAGTGACAGTCCTGCCTTAGCAACAAATGAATGCAGGAAGAGAAGATGGATAAATAAAATAATCCTGCGCTGTAGAATGTAGCATGAAAAATGATTCTTGTCATAGCTAAAAGTTTATGATCAAGTTATATGGTATTTCTTTATCTTCTTTCTTCATGTGACAGAAAACAAGGTAATAACAACCTTCTTCATACTGTCCTTCTTTACCTTCACAGTTTGGTCATTGCAGATTCCATGTATTCCCATTGGAATAAACATACACTGCAAGATTATAAACAGGACTGACAGTCACTTGGAAGTTTTGTGTTACCATAATATCATTTACCACATTAGCTTTTTATTTTTCCTCTTTGCTTGTATGAAATGAGTAAATTAGATTTTTATCTTGCTATAATGCAGCAACTGTTCTGCCTATTGCGTGGCATAGAATTGTCTTTTATGTTATTTATCTTTCATGGTTTTTTTTGCCACTCATCTTGTACTGGCCAAAGACAGTTCACTTATAGGAATAACTTCCAGCTATTTCCAAATACACACATTGCTGTGTGCAGGCTTTAAAAGTCACGTTTTCTGTAAGGTATTCTAAAGTGGTTTTGTCTAGATACATAAATATTGCTTATTGTTGTCTGATCATTTTTAGGAGGTTGTTTTTGTGATTTTTATTTTTAATAAAATATGTTGGCACAATGAATGATTTTAACACATACTTCTTTTCACACCTGTGATACCCTCCTGAATTAAAGTCATCACACTTTGGAGGCGATTGATATGCAAGTTAGATATTAGCATTAACACTTTAGGGGCTATTTGCAGGGAGTATGTTTTCCTGATGGGAGTTTTTATTTTCACATGAGTGGGTTTAAACCACTTACGTCAGGAACATCTGTTTTTACGTAGATTTTCTTTGCATTCTCTGTCATCAGGAGCAGAAGAAGATAATTTCAAATGTGATCATTTAGTACAGATTCTATAGAGATTGCTAGTGGTTTTATAATCAAAGATACACAGGCTTATTAAAAAACCTCATAATGAAATATGACATTCATTTTCTTTCAGATGTATGTTCAATAAATACTTAATATATATTATATAGTTTTAGTAAGTTTTCCTTTTACTCTCAGAACTCCAGTGTGTTTTACTCTTTGGGGGGGGGAGGGGAACGACACCCAGCCCAAAAACCCCTCAACCGGTAAAATGCCTGAAATACCACAACTGAACAATAAATTCTATGACAGATAACATCTCACTAATTTCAGAGCAATAAACATGAGGGACTTACTTTACAGACTTGAAAAAGGCTTTAAATTTAATTGACATTGCTATTCTTTGTGAATTAAATTGTGCATAAGATCTATATTTCTTCTAATGTAAGCAAAGCATTATTTTTGTTTTCTTTTGAGTTACAGCTAGTCTTAGAAAGTTGGTATCAGATATACAGTAAATAAAAAACTATGCTTCAAATTCTAGTTCTTGCTTTCTCCTTCAGGAAGCCCCCACTACTGATTTTTCTTTGAAGCTTCCAGTTTTCTTTTCTTGTACATGAAGCTCTTGGCTCCTCTGCATTCTAATCAATCATATTTCTGTACTATTTACAAGCGAGGGTGGGAAGATAGCCAAAAATGATGGCCTTCCTGCTTTTAGAAATGGTGCCAGATAAGCCAGAAAAATCTCTGAAATGGATAGGGTACTGCAATCTGCAACCACAGATTCTGAGCAAACTGCATGGGGCACTGACTTCTCAAAGGCATCTGACTTTGATGGATCTGATTTCTTAGCTGCACACACCTTTGATGGACAGGAGGCAGAAGGCGTCTGTTGCGTAAAATCATTTTCCCAGCTGGAGTCTAGCAGAGGGAATGGAAAGTTTTCAAAGGAAAGGTTGCTGGAGTATTTTAACACAAAACTATACTGAGCATCAGTATAGTTTTGACTGTTCACTGAGGAATGACAGACCTGTTTTGGCAGACACTTTGCATGGAAAAATTAAGCTTCTAGAAGGAAGTTCTTAAAATTTTGGACAACTGTAAGAAGCACTACTGCAAACCTGTCTCAGGTGTGTAAGTGCACACAGAGCAAGAGTATGGCTGGCTGCTGACGTGTTTATGGAGATGCTGGCACATCTCATCCATCTGATCAAATTATGAACGAGTGTTGGTAGTAGAGGTAGCTCATAGTTTATAATGCTGAATGAAAGTACTGAGCAAGTTAAAAGTTCCCCTGTGTATTTCTTATGCCATTTTTCTTTTTCTGTGGCTACTTATTCAAGTGAGAGAGAATTATTACCTTATGCTTCAGTCCAGAGGAGGAGGGTTGACAATGCTCAGTGCTGGTTTGCCAGGAATATATATTTGGAAGAGGTGAGAGACGAGTCTTTCTGGGAGAATTTTCCTGTAAGGGAGGACAGGATGTTCAACTTCTCCATCATTCCTGCCCCCTTGCCTTCTGAATGAATAATCAGATAAAAACTGTCTGCAGTCTCACAGTCTGGTGTTCTGCCCAGAAAAGCATAATTCTTAGCATTCTGACGAGGAGGGGAACTGGCCAAAGGACTGAATGTAATACAGTCAATACAGTTCTCAAACATTACCCCACCAATCCTGAAAAAGAAAATCCCTCTGAGAAAATATTAGACAAGTATTGCTCTAGCATATTATATACACTTGCATGTCCCTCCCCCCACACCCCGCCAAAAAAAAGAAAACAACCCACCCTAACTGGCCAAAACCAATTTAGAAATAATTTCAGTGGATAGGTGCTAGTATAAATTTAAAGAGGAGAACATTGTGTATGATAAGTGAAAGAGCTGCTGTTAGTTTTTTTGGTATCATATAGAAATGGACACTTGAAGAACAGTTTGCCTTACCCTGGAAATGAGTACTATTAACAGAGATCTATAATTATGATGGGCTATAATCAGTAGCTTAAGTCAAGTGAAAAACCTTCCTTTTACATGTCATGTGGCTACATTTGCTTTGCACTTACTAAATTTAGCTTCTTAAACTATACAAATTGTTTGTAACTGTGCTGCAACCAGAAAGGCAGTGAGTATTAATATTGATTTTTTTTATTTATCTAGAAAGACTTTCTGTCTTTCTAGAACTTTAGTTTTCCTGAGATATATTTAGTAGAAAAGTAGAAAACCCAAAGTATTCCTAAGTTTTGTGCAAGCGTAGATTACATGCACAGATCAGGCACATGTCAATACTGTTTCCTTTGTTGAAATTTAGGCTTTCGATGTGCATATGCAAAGGCTGAGCTTTTTCTGTTATTTAATGTGATGATTAAACTCTTGTACAGTACGATCATTATCACAGTGGCACAATTTGTTTTTTTCCCCTCAGTTCATTAGCCTAAAATGATGATTTAATGACTACGGAGCACTACAAGATTTCCAGTTCTAATTAGTAAAAAGCATAGAGGAGGTTGTAAAAAAGTAACGCGAGAGTTGGTATGTTTAGATAGCGTGGAATAGGTGGTGTGTGTCATACAACTTTACAGCTGAAACCCCATTCATTGGCAAGTAGAGAGCGTGCACGAGAAGCACTTCAGGGTGCTAGTGGAGTTGTTTATAAAAAATTTGATTTGGATTAAGAAATTTAACTAGTTAATTAAAAGTGAGGAAGATTAAGCAACTAATTTGGATGATAACGTGTTCAGAAACATTGAATAAGGTGTCCATAGGCAACCTTGGTGAGAGAGTCTTGAGACAGTAGGGACAAAACTGTTGATAGATGACTAGTGCATGTATTAGAGTGACCCCAAGGACATTTTCCAAATGTAAAATTCCTAGTTAGAACACTGCTATAATTAAAGAAAAGGTATCTCTGTTTCCTCAAATCTAAGGAATGAGATTTCAGCCCTAAAATACCTGCATTAAGGCTTATAATGTTGGCAGAAACATGTAAATCCCTAGTATTGGTTCTAATTTGGAAATACGCTTTTTAAACTGCAGACATTGCCTTGAAATTAAATTTTCACTATCTGATCATCTCAACATGATTCAGTTTGTCTCCTGTCTGTTTTCTGTGTCTGCAACACTCATTAGGCCAGTCTAATATCAGCATGCAATAAAACCTCCCTTTAAAATAGCTGAAAAAAAGGTAGCAGATGTTTGGGTTGTCGTTATGGAGGTACCAATTACAGTTCTGCAATTAAGTGCAATTTCTCTTCTACACTTCAAGAAAAATGTTCTGATGTCTTGTTGTTCATGAAAATATAGCAAGCTTTTGCCAAATATATGGAGCAAATTATCAGAAAGTTATAAAATCATTAATCTATTCTTAATTATAATCAATTTGGTTTAGAAATGTCATGTTTGTCACTCTGGTCTGTGTTCAGTTCTAATGATACTGTTACTAAGGGAGAAACATGCTCTTGCTTATTTCTTTATAGCTAGCTTTAACTCAAGCCTTGTACTTAGACTATATTTAAAGTAAACTGGTTGTTAATTAAAGTAAGCTGGTAACAATTGCTATGTCTAATTATTTTGATTATATAGTTTACTTATCAACAGTTCTTGTTGCACTTAAACAAAGCACTGGTATAAATCTAACAATTGCCAGTGATTCCCTGTGAATGTAACTGTGGAAATTTTTAGTGTCCAGATCTGGAAATGAAATACATTCTTTCCAAAATTTGAGAGCCAAATTGTTATTAAATGATATATTATAATGGAACATATGAAGGGGTTTGATCAATAACAATATGGAAATCCCTATGTACAGAGGAATAACATCTTATACAATCTTGTAACATCACTAAATATACCCAGACTTTTCTGGGAAAAATTTGGAGACAAATCCGTTTCTGTAAAATTCAGTTAAATCTAATATGGAAACACTAAGGCTGGAGCATCCTAATCACACCTATGATTAATCAGTGATGTCATAACAAGGCAGAGCTCATTTAATGTGGTGTATTAATAAACCTCTGCTTACATTCAGCCATGAATTGTGGTCATTTTGAATCATGAGGGTTTTTTATTGCTTTTATTTTTTAAATTAAAAGACACCCAGCCTTCTATTTTAATAATTTTAATTTTGAAATGTAGGCTGTTTATTACAAAAGGAGAAAGCTCGAATAAGAGAATCAAAATGGATTAGGAGATGAAAAGGAGGAGCTCATGTGTCTTTTGATAATGAAGTTGCTAAAGAACTTCATTGCACCATTCCTTAGAATAAGTACTGTTCAGTTACATGTGCAGGAATTTGTGAGAGGTTAATATTAATTTTAAAATTTTGTAAGTTAATGTTTCCATAATTTGAAATCAGAAATCTTTGCTCTGGGCCCAATTAAATTAATTACAGAGATAAAAGTAGTTAAATGTAGCTTTGTTAACTAGCTCAATTATTGCTTTTGCAATAGCTATCCAACTTTCTGGTTGTGAAGCTGAAGGAAATAACAATTTTTGTTCTAATTAGTTCTTACAAGTTCTTTGTATCTAGGACTAATACTCTCTTATGAATTGTGCAAATTGCTCACATGTCTTCACATTTTCCATGTCTGAAAATTTAGGCACAGAAAGTATAAACATTTTGTCTTTGTAACTTGTATCATCTGTTCTTGAGAGAGAAATGAAAAGCCAATAAAGAAAAACTAAAGGACTAGAAAAGCAGACAGTGAGGTAGACTGAAACCTGGCTGAACTGCTGGTCTCAGGAGATGGTGACAACACAGTCCAGCTGAAAGACAATCACTAATGGTGTAGCCCAGCGATCAGTAAGGGTGGGCTAGCACTTGGTCACCTCATTAATGATCTTGGTGATGGGGCCGAGTGCCTGTCAGGCAAGTTGAAGGCTGCAAAAACTGGAAATGTTCGGTTTGGAGAGGAGAAACTGGTCAAGGAAGACCTTACCAATTTGTCTAAGTACCTGATGGAAGGGGAAAAAAGAAGGTGGAGCCAGACTCAGTGATACCCAGTGAAAGTCAAAAAGGCAGTGAGAGCACATTGAAACACAGGAAATCCCATTTAAACATGAGAAAACACATTTTACTGTCAAGCTGGTCAAATATTGGCAGAGATTGCCTATGGGGATTGTGGAGCCCTCCCTGCCTGGAGGTCTTCAAACCCCAGCTGGACCTGAGTGACCTTCAGGTAGCTGGACAGCTAGCATATCCATATTCTATGTTTAACTAGTGAGAAAAAGAAACAATTTTCATGTTTGGAGTAGTATCTTTTAGTAGTATCTTGGAGTAGACCTTATCCTGTTATTATTCAGATGAATCAAAGGTAAATTTGTCCTTCAAACTAGAAGGGTAGTTTAATTATTTGCTCTTAAAATTAAGGGCAAAGGATTATCTCTCTTTGAATGTAAAAATAGGTAACAGTCAATGAGAGAGGGAGCTGAGACTGTCTCACACCAGTCTTTCAGTCTGTTCTTCATGCATAATTTCATCTAATTTCATAATCACTCTCAGGGGAATTTATGGATAGTATCATTTTTCCCTTGTTTCTGTTATGTGAGCTGAAACAAGCATGAGTCCATATTCACTGAGCCAGATCACTGCTGCCCTCTTACATTTCCTATCAATATGGCAAAGTTAACACTGATACATTGTGTAATTACAGCTGGCCCCTTTATATATGATTATTGCCATGCTATTATTTAAGTCAACAAGAGATGTTGAAATATGCCGTTTTAATATAATGTTACATCTGAATGACCTTTTATCCATCTCAGGTGCTAGCAATGAGAATTACATGGTACCACAGCATTGCATCAGTTAAATAGATTGTTGCATCATTTTCAGGTCTGTCCTCAGATAAGAGAGAAAACTATTAAATAATTTTCCTTCTAAAAATTAAATAATTACCCTATATCAGAGCTGATCTGATGCAGGAAGCCTGGATTTGAATATCCTCTGACTGTTGTGGTAGATCTGATTATGCCAGTTCTACCTAATGATTGCATCATTCTGGCTACTGTACAGATATGTTGTTTCTTACACCCTGTACAGTAATGAGTCAAAAATTCCTCTTGCCGACTTCGTAGGAAATTTGAGCAGATCTGATAGTTCGATGGTTGTTAAATGACAAGAGCCAGGCACGGTGCCGATTGACGCGGCTGTCACTGGTCTGAGGAGCCTGCTGTGTGTCAGCTGAAGGGTGCAGCATGTTGGAGCAGTGATGAGGAAATCTGTTAAACTGCTTCTCCGTTGCTCCTCATTTCTTGGTGAGGTAGCATAACTGAACTCAGCAGGACGTCTTGGTCATCCTCTAGCCACGAGAGATACAGCCCTTATTGAGCAGCTTTAATAATTTGAGCTGCCAGCAGGTAGGGGTCCTGGCTTAGGTTTGCCATGGAAATGGACTTTGAGACTGCAATTTTACTGTAACCATAGAGGGTCTAAAGGTTGTGACACTGCTGCATTGAACAGGGAGTAATGGTTCAGTGAGAAGCAGCCTCACTAGCCACTAGTATTAAATAATAACTTATAAATGTATACCTTTGCCATTGCACAATGGCGTTGTTTACATTTCTGGTTTTATTCTTCAGATTTTATCTCTTGTGAGTGCTGAAATATGTTTCAAGTGCTTTTGACTTAGTTTGTCTAGATCTGGAATTCGTATTATGCTGGATAACAAATCAGTGCCAGTCAGTCAGGATTTGGAGTAAGTTCCCTTGGTTTTGATAAGCTTATTGATGGTGCCTGCTGGTGTCTAGAGTAAATAGTGAGAACTTGAGGTGAGTTAGTTGGTGCATATTTTCCCAAGAAATATAGCTGCTGTAGGTATTAAGGCTTTGCAGGATAATGGGAAGCAAAAGGATGTACCTGTTGTGTCCCCTTTATCTTTCTTTTCAGAATACAAATAAGTGACATACATCAATTCAGGGCAGCAGTGGTGAAATTTTAAATATTATTTATTTACTTATGTGATCCATTTCCCTCTCTACATTCTTCTTTCTTTTAGACCTTTTTTTTTTTTTTTTTTTTATGCCAGGGAATACTGCTGGAATTACCAATATTACCAAAAAACCCACATTTTTTTCTTAATCCTGTTCCTTCCACTGATTTTGAATTCAAACCTTTCATGTCCTTTTGTCTGTCAGAGATGCTTAAGTGTATCTATCACATAGGAAATAATTAAAGAACAAGGGAGAATGTTGGTAATAAAGGGAGAAGTTTCTAAAAACACCTTCCCTTCTCCCATTACCTTCGTTTGATTCTTCCTATCTGTTGTATTTTTCCTACAAAAGATGCTGTTGATATTCCCTGAGCTCAAAATCAGACGTATCTTCTCTTTTTCCTACAAGTCTACTCTCTGTCAGAAACCCTTCACAATCAAATTTCTTGTTTAAACCTATTAAGTTTATTATTTTAAATGAGCTGTATCAGCATTCCTCAAAACATACTGCATGCCACCCTACAATATTTTTCTGGTTTCTGTACAGCACTGTGTAACACCATTGTGTACCCTGTGAAACACAAATCCTGTTAGGTTTAGAAAATATAGTTGGGTCTTTGTTACCAGGGCATGTACAGCATCTATCAAAGGGTTGTCAAACATTTTTTGTTTTCTGATTTAGAGCCAGGTACTAAGAATACGTACCATAGGCTTTGAAATTGTGAATGTGTAATCATAGAACCCCAAAAATGATGCATTATAGAATAGAATCATAGAATGGTTAGAGTTGGAAGGGACCTTTAAGATCATCAAGTTCCAACCCCCCTGCCATGGGAAGGGACACCTCCCACTACAGCAGGTTGCTCAAAGCCCCATCAAGCCTGGCCTTAAATACTTCCAGGGATGGGGCAGCCACAACTTCTCTGGGCAGCCTGTTCCAGTAATGGAGCAAACTGTTCAAAGTTGGGAATCTTTAAGAGATGTGGAACTGTAGTTCTTTGGAAATGAAGTAAAGAAAGAGATCTGTAATCAGTTGAATGTACAAAAAGTTTTGATCCTTTGAGGGTTAAAGGAAGCTAAGTTTTACTTTCTGGTGAACAGACATAATGTAAGTGAATGGGAACACCAATGTTAGTTTACTCAGCGGAGTACATAAGAATTAAAAAAAATAAATATACAAAATACTAAAATTTTAATTTGTAAATAATATTTGGATCCTCTTGCAAGGTCCTCTGTTTTCAATTAGAAAAATGAGGCTTAGTATGTGTTATGGTAAAAAATGGAAGCACTATAATTTCCTAATCTAATTTTAAAAGTTGATGCACCTCTTTAAGTTATACCCACAGTTTTATTTTTCTTCCTTCTTAACCTGTTTTATTAATTAATTATTTTCCAGTGAAATAATTCTGAAAATTCCTTTTTGTAACCCAAATTCAGTGTTAGGTCAATACTAGCTTTTGGGTTGGTATTTTTAAGCCTTAATAATACAGCTGTACTTTGACCTAGAAACCTATTTTGATTTGATAGTTGTAGCAACTATATTTTTAGCATCTGTCTGCAGTTTGTTTTGCATGCAAGTATTTGCTTACAATTGAAATGTTATTACCTAAATAATATAAAGACTTGGAAGAAACATTTGAAAACATTTTACAAGTAGTTGTTGGAGGAAGACATTGGATGAGTCTCTTTTCTACTAGAAGATCGTAGAGTATGTAGCTGTCTTGTGAGTAGCAAAAAATCTTCCCCTGAGAAGCAGAGCATTCAAACAAAGTTCCTATTTGCAAATCACAGTTCAAAGGCTTAATCTCGTATGTTGTCAAAGGGCTTTCATTCTCCGAGCAGTCAATGAAGTTGTTCCTAGTTAATTATTCAGAAGTAACCCCTTTGGATTGTCCTTTTAATTGTTTTCTGGGTGCCATAAACTGCAGATTTCAGCAAGAAATAAATTTAGATACAGCACAGTAGGAAGTTTTAAAAGCCAGCAGCTTCTGCAAAGGATTGTCAAGAACAATCTGCAAGGAGACTGGTTTTGGCATATAGTTTTTGAGCTGAAACAGTGCAGGAAAGGAAGCGCTCCTTGCCAGCTCTTACCACCATATGCTTTATTATAATGTAATGTACAAAAAATACAGAGACAGCAGCTGCTCTGGAGAGAGGTGGCCACTTGTAAGATTTTGAAGGCTTTCTGAAATATCTGTTCATTTTCTTTTCACGGGTATTTTTTCCCCTTGCTTACGTGTTTGTATTAAAAACATTTTTAAGGAAAGAAGTCTATTTTTAGACCACTATAAGAAGAGTAGAGTGTGATCTCCTTTTTGTTGAAACAAAAATAATCTTTGGAGGACACTGACATTTAGTTTTATGTACGGTGAGATGCGGGTAGATTTCTGTTTTGTCAGTATGTCCATTTACATCAGGTCATGATGAAACCATATGTATAAATGAACTATTGTCTAGGATTCTCTGTCTTCAGTGGAAAAAAAATTGCTTTTCATTGGCTTCCAGTGGGTCTTTCCTAGTGGCTTGATCACAGAAGTCAGTGCTGAGATTCACTGACTTCAGCAGCAGAGAGAATTCAAGCATAAATGAGGATTTAGATCTAAAACAGGAAGTTTGATACAATGTGCACAGAGAAATCGGCCTTTCATAGCATTGCTCCCCAGGCAGTGGAGTTGATTACTTTGTTGCTTTGAGAAACCTGAAGTTTGTAGCCTGTTTCAGGGACTGTGCACCTGCAATGTCATGAAAATGAACCTACTCTGTTTAAACAAAACTATTTTAAAGGGTATTTTTTGACTCCTAACTGAGATTTTTTTATATTCACTGAATGTAACAGTCCTTCCAGATACACATAACTACAAGTACTTGGGTTTTAAATTAGGGATTCTTAAGTGAATTTGAGAATCCAGAGGGAAGTTACATCACGATATAATGGGATTATAGCAGGGCAAGTTGTTATAGCGTATAATAAAATTAATATATCATATTAGCATTTTTGCTGAGTGTCAGTATTTTATGTTGACTCTGGAGTAATGTTAAAATATCTTAGAACCACAAATACGACCAATATAACTCAGTAAAAATGGTGGTTTGTATAGAAGAAAGATGTTACCGTTCTTTTTGTAAGGATAAATCTCTTTGAGAGAGAGATTTTTAGATGATTATGTATCACTCGCCATAATGCATCTGTCTGAAAAAGAAATGACATTAATCTCTCTGTCACCAGGTATTAATTTTCCTGGTGATAGAAAGAGAATTCTTACGGGAAATCTGTGTTTATTTGCTTACCTTAGTTCTAGATCTATGTGACCTTCATTTTTTAATTGCAATTGGTAGTGATCTGCAATACTTGGTAGCTCTTTCTTAAAGGTCCCCCTTTCCCTTTCTGTGGCTGTACTTGTTGCAAGAATTCAAATCTAAATAGGATTACTGATTTGCAACTTTAATCATTCCCTACATTATCCCTCATGTCACTGAGGGGCAATGTAGGGAATTCCATCTACTCAGAAACCCTGTTTCTGGAGTAGACTGAATTTTAAAGTCTTTACTGAAATCAAACATGGATTCTGAATGTAGTCCTGCAGTCCCAGTTCTGCAAAATGTGAGGCAAAAAAGTTCAGTCACGTTGAAAATGATGACTTAGAGTTGTGCCTTGAGCCAAATCAAACCTGCGTTCAACGCAGTGTTATGAAGGGACCTTCCTTCTTTTGGTTCCCACAAACGAGGGCTAAACTATACTTAAACACACTTTTCTAATTCAACAGAATACAAGAGAATTTTAACTTATCAGCATTCTGTAGTTCACACATGGGTCACTTTGAGTCGATTTGGAGTCCTGACAACAGAGGAATGTTTGTTTGGGGTGTATTACACCTCCAAGAAAGTTTGTAAATGAAATGTATGTTTCTTTCATTGTTGAGATGTACTGCTATGATGAGATGCAGGTTTATTTTTACATTAAAAGTGCCTAGTAGAAAAAAAAATATAAAAGCATAGAGCTTTCTTTAACTCACCATTATGACCATGAAAGTCAGCAAAACAGAATTCTAAGCAAGTGAGAAAAGGAAATACTCTGTGACTGTCAGAGTGGGGGACGGACCCGGAGTAACGATGGAGTCTCAATATGAGTATGATCATTCTCCTTTATTTCATGCACTTACAGAGGTTATATAGCTATTCAAGCAAAGCATACGACAATAAACAATCTGTCATTGGTACATAGCTCTTGTCCACCCGCCTTCACTCTTCACTTTCCAGACTTAGTGCTGCCTGACTTGTTTACCAGTTCCTTACTTCCCTCTCCAGGTGGGATCAAGGACAAGTCACTTTGCCCTTTTATATCTAGTCGTGCAACTATGGCTTGCTAAAAACTGGATTGTTCACACCAATGAGATCATGTCCTTTCTCACTTAACCATTCCTCCATGTGTGACAACTGAGAAATAATTATTTTTAAACCTAAAGAAAGCTGTTTCATTTTTAATAATGCATTGCCTGGCCATCACAAGCTATTCAACTGCCAATAGCTAATTCAGAAGAAAATAAATGCAGGAGAGCAAATGTAGCTCAAGGCATTGAGCTACATATGTCTCAAGGCATTTCCCTCATTGTGAGTAGCTGCTTCTAGTCTGGTGAAGTTCGATGGGTATTTTGCAAGCTTTTAAAAATCGGAAGATAGGGGATTGCACAGTCAGAATTTCATGGCTTAGACTGTTCACTGCGACTTTGCCATTAATTGTTTAGAAGGCATTGAAAATCTAATACACTAATGTCTAATATTTTCTTCTCTTCAGCCACCAGAAAAAGAGGGTGGCCTGCCTCGCCAGGTGGGCAATAAGACGGAGTGTGGCCTCTTGGGATTTGTCCTGGATTTGAAGCAGGATTATGAGCCTGTTCGGAACCTCATCCCTGAGGAGAAACTCTATAAAGTTTACACATTCAACTCTGTCAGAAAGTCCATGAGTACTGTCATTAAAATGCCAGACGGCAGCTTCCGAATGTACAGCAAAGGAGCTTCTGAAATTGTTCTGAAGAAGTAAGTTTAATGAATCAGTTCCTGTGGCTTTCCAAAATGCAAAACTTTCTGACACTAGTAAGACGTACGAGGGAATTTCAGTATTTGGAATTTGCTACTCACAGCAGAAATATAATACGCTTTAATAGTATAAGCTGGTTTTGTTCTTTTCTTCTTCTTTTTTTTTNTTTTTTTTTTTTTTTTTTTTTTTTTTTTTTTTTTTTTTTTTTTTTTTCCCAAACTCCAAACTTGCAAAACTCTTTGGCTTATTTTTTTTATTGTTGGCCACCCAATGAATCAGGTCTGTATTCAGTAGTTTATAAATGGATTCTTTATGTTCAACCTGTTTGGGAAATAAGGATTTTTCAACTTTATTGTAAATTGTCAGCTCACTGATTACATGGGCATTGAGAAAGTCATGGATGAAGGGCTCTTGGTGTCTCTAGTAAGTGACAAACAAATTCTCTGATATTTCAGTAGTGAATCTTCTTGTTTAACCTAGAAATTTACACCAGAAATGCAAAACTTGCCATCAAAAAACCAAAGATACAAAGAAATGCTTTTCAGCGGGCATGCAAATAAGCAGCTAACTTTTTTTTTTAATAAATAAAAAAGATGTTCCAGGATCCTTAATGCAGCTGGTGAACCTCGTATCTTCAGACCACGTGACCGAGACGAAATGGTGAAGAAAGTGATTGAACCCATGGCCTGTGATGGGCTGAGAACTATCTGTGTTGCTTTCCGAGACTTTAACAGCAGCCCAGAGCCTGACTGGGACAACGAAAATGACATTTTATCTGACCTGACTTGCATTTGTGTTGTTGGCATTGAAGATCCAGTAAGGCCAGAGGTAAAACAAATTCTTGTTATAAAGAATTTTTGGAAAACTGAACATCAATTTCTTGGTTTTGGTTTTTTTGTTTGTTTGTTTGTTTTTAATTATTTAATTGTGTGAAGATGGAAATAGACTTGACTTGATAAAAATTCAGATCATTAACTTGATAAAAATAAACTATTAATCAACTTATCAACTGTTATGTAAATAATGCAAAATAGGGGGTTTTGAAGTGCAGGATTGATATGACTTAACCTTCTCTCAAGGAGTAGCATACAGCAGGACTGATCGGCAGAGGTTTTCTGATGCTCCCAGGTCGTAAAGGATATTCTTTCAAGTAATGCAGTAATGTGCAACTCTGAAAGTAGAGAAAAGATGTGCAGCAATTGTAATTGCCATGATTATAACTACAGTGTACTCCTTTCCACAGAAGTTGCATGGTTGCCACTTACTGTCTTAACGTTGTAACTGGTGGCTACTCAAGAAAAACATTTTAAGTGCTGTGGTTGGACAAGAAAAAGCCTTGCCATGGAAAGGCTGTGGATTTCATGGATACTATATGTAAATGGCTTGTAAAAATATGATGAAAATTTCAACTGGACTAAGTGGAGAAAATTAGTATTGGTTGTGCACTCTGGAAGCTTGTGCCTGCTACTGAACGAGTAAATTATATTAGTACAGTAATAAAAGGGCTGATTTAGAGGCAGTAGCTTTGTTTCTGACCTATTTATATGGTCCTTGATAATTAACGTTGACAATAGAGAATTAATTTAATTTTACAGTTTAGAAAGAGTGACAGAAGGTAAGTCCCAGCGTTGAAAGAGCCGAGGATAAAATGCAGGCATTTTCACGGTCCATGGCTGCAACCGCCTGGTAGAATGTGAGAGTGCCAGCACCTCCTGCAAGTGCAGGGAGTCATTAACCTGTCCTATTTTGCTCCAAGAAATCCACAAATCAATTCTGTCATTATTTCAGTAGATGATTAATGACTGTGGTTTGCTTTGGAGTAAGGTCATTGAAAGATTACTCAGATTTCTCTTAGACCAAAGAAGGGGGTTCTGATGCTGCAAAAATTAAGTAGCTTGGTACCAAGCTTGGTGGCTTTTATTATTCTCATTTTACATTATTGCTGGATCTTGTTTTAATCATGTCTAAATCTTTGTGTTTGATCTTCTGAGAGTAGGTGACAATGCTAGGCATGTTAGGAAATTACTTTTTTTTTACTAAAACATCCAAAGTATAAATTAATCTGATCTGCTTCCCTGAGTCCTTTATAGGTCTTCTGACTGCTGTAACTTTGGAAACTAGCGTGACAGAATTATATCAGGGGCAGGAGCCAACTGCACGTCTACGCTTTGCGTGATAATGGACTTTCTTGGGTTTTTTTCAGTATCAAGAAGGTTATAATACAAAGTAAATTTTGCTTGGGTGAAAACTGTGTGATAAACTCCTTAGCTCTGTAATCATCAGATAAACAGCATTCACTTTATCTGTCGCCAGATGGTCTCTTGCTGCTAATCCATCTGTCCCTACACCTGATATTGCAAGTCCTTAAAAATATTTAAAAACATTCTTAAAATGCTCTGTCTTAATCCCTTAATGCTGTAGCTGATGTATCTATAAACTCAGAAAGTTTGTAACCTTCAGTGACTAGAACTGTGACTTAGTCCTCTTTCCCTCCCGCATGGAATAGATCCATGAGCCTTGTTGTTAGAAAATAGCTGTAAGCCAGGTCATGTGTGGGACAACAGGCTGAGGGAAGGGGTAGCGGTGGGATCTGCAGTTATGATTGAAAATAGCTGCAAACTGTCCTTCTGTGGGATTATTATGACTGTGTTTTATAAGAGAAACACTCTCATCTCGTAGGGAATAATTTCTTATGAGCCTGAGGTAAGAATGAATAGTGTTGCTAAAAATAGAGAGGTCATCTGACTTATGTAAAGGACTGAAGAAGATGAAGGCAGGAAAACATTTTATTTCTAGATAATTATTTGAATAATGTATTGAATTTCTTGTAGCTTAATGCCAAGGTGTGCACTGACACTTCTTACTTCATTGCAAGACACACAATAAGATGCTTACAATTTCAGACATTGCACATACCTACAGTTGGTTTTTTGGACTTTGGTTCTTGAGTTATTTTGTCCTCCTTGTCCCTTTTGACTGTTTGAAAGTGATAATAAAATCATGAGAACATGTTAGTGTTTAAACTATTACCGCTCCACACGTTGGTAAAAAGCAATAGCAGTACCTTAGGAAAAAGAGAATGAACCAAAAACCCCCAAGCCAGAACAAAACCAGAAATTTCAGAACAGCTGTCTAGGTATGAAATGGCTGACTTGGTGCAAGCTCTGTCATAGACACCAATGGTGAAATCACCGCTGTAGATGCATATAGGAAGATGTTGAGCTGGTTGTTAGAGGGGAACTTACTGTTTTGCCAGAATTAAGCCCGCTGTTACAGTCACCAGTGGAGTGTGTGAATTTTCCAAGTGCTATCTGCAGGGGGGGAAAAAATGTAAAAAAAATAGAAAGAATATTCACTGTTTTTTAATATTCTCAGGGTTTATAGATATCAGAACTTCCTCCGACAGAAATGATAGGTAATTCCAATGGAACAATCCGATGTCACCATGCTGGCAGCCTGTAGTTTCCCTTAAATTACATTCCCACTTTTCCTGGGGAAAGCTCCGTTTTCTCCTTTTCCCTGAGATGATCGCTGGTTTTAACGTGCGAAATGGTAACCCCCGTGTCCCACAGAGCTCCTGTGGCACATTGCTCAAGTGCATCCTTGGAGTTTGGAAACAGCGAATACCTGCAGTGTCAGTGATGTGACGCGAGCATGGTTTCAGAGAGAAGAGTTCTGATGTTGTTGCTGGGGGCTTTCTTGAACTTGCGTTTCCTTCCATACATTAAAAGAAACTATTTGGATGATTTATTCAACAATGGCCAACTGACCAGCTTTGTCTGGAGTGTAACCACTGGACACTCATGACTTTTGCATATTTCCTAGGTTAATGCATTATCAGCAGCTGTTGGGTTTTTCTCAAGCCTGATATTTATCTCCTTTTTTTTTTTGTGTGTGTGTGTGTTTTTTTTCCTTTGATAAGTTTAGAAGAAGAGAACAAATACAACGATGTCTTTTTCTTATAGAGATTTCTCTGTTGATTTTGACAGCCGTTCTGGATTGATGTTAATGAGTCTGTACTGGCTTATACGGATTTGCCAATGTACGCCTACAATGTACGCCTGTTATTTCTGGGAGATGAACATAAATCACTTCCAAATGTCACTTATTTATTTGTCACCTGATTCTGATAGATATTCCTGCATTGGATAATCTATGCACATGTGCATGCATTTTAAGGTTTTCTTTGCAGAGAGAAAATAAACCAGAAAATTCTAAAATGTGTACTTAAGCTCTGCAAAACTGATGGAAAATATCTGCTTCCACTGCCCACTCAGTCTGCCAACACTCTTTCTTCCTTACAGCAATAAAAAAAATATGAACAATATTTTAACTGTAATTACTGTACACAGTATTAAATCAGATACCAGCTGTCCAGAAAAATGAGAGAAAGGAAAACAGAATTATTTCTCTAGTCATACGTAAGTTTGAGATGTATATGAAACTAGGTTGCCCTTCTCATGACCTTGTTTAATAGGACTGGCACTTTACGCGAATAGACTTCTTTTTCTGTTTGCACTGTAATTTATTTTTCTCCTTCATGGTTCATCCACTGTGCTGGTTTTACATCTAAATCTGTCCTATCCTATGCATAAGGGTCACCACAGTTAAAATAGATACTAAGGGCATTCCAAATTGGCAAGTGGGATATAATCAGGATTATTAATGTGGAAAATGGGTAAATTTGGAGTCATTTACTTAAGTAATAGATTTGATCTGATTTTATGTCCCCCATAGAAGTCTCTTTCATAATGTTAAAAGTCTTCAAGTCCAAATAGTTTTTCTAGGATACAACTTATGGGAAGAATATTCTCAGTTAGTAGAGAGGAGGTAATGGAAAGATAAACCTCTGTCCCATTTGGTTCTGTAACCTGTATTGAGGGAGAGTCACTCTGCAAACAGCATCCATTCCGTGGATGCATCTGGATGGTGGAAATTTTCTTCCAAGTCATGGGAAAAGTACTAGTCTTATCCTCAATTAGGTAGGAGTTAGTTTAGTGAGGTGCTTTGGAAAACAGAAGCTTCACAACTGCTTTTAATAAAGATGCAGAAGCGTGGTGTGAAATTGTATTCACTGATTAGAATAATTATTATCAACAGCATGGCTGAAGGGTGTATAATTTCAGTCTGATGTAGAGTCTGAGATGTAAAACCTCTGGCCCCATGAAACATTAGAATCCCAGCATTTGACACACTGGATCAGAGCAGTGGTTGTCACGTAAAAGGCAGTGTCACATATTTGCAGCTATACCTGGAAGCGCAAAACAGAGTAATGTTGTAGATGGTGGCTCCTTTTCTTAGTATTTTCTGTACTTAACGCACTGTAATTGGCATTGAGTTCTACAAGATGCATATCTATGATCGAGGTTACAACCAGCAAACTGCCCTGAACTGGCAGTAGAATATAGCGAGACTTTGCTATTGTGGCCATTTTGATATTCTTTCTTAAACAGATTTTTTTTATTATTATTCTTTTATCATTATTTCAGAATTAAAACTATTTTCATAATCATATACTTTACTACTTAGTTTCTGAAGGAAATCAACAGCGCTATATAGCCAATTGCTGACATAATTCATCAGTCTGACAGTCCCATTGCTATACATACTTTACGTCCTCTGAAGAAGTTCAGCTGGTAATACAGCAGCAATTTACAGTCAGTGGCCAGGAATACCTGTTTGGGGAATTCATTCAGATGTGGTTTATGTATGCACTGCAACGATTGAGAGTATTGGGCACCACTGCAGAGCAAGCAGCTAGCTCCAGGTCTTTGAAGCTATTTTAACTTGTGGGATAAGGTTCAAATTGCCTGGAGGTTTTCTTAGGATGACTGTGTACTGTTTGGATGCTTATAGGAGGCATGATGATCTTTTGGGAACCTTTTTCCTCTCAGATTGTCACTTGTCTGCTAAGTACGTCTCCCCTGCCCCACACATAAAAAGCAGTGCAACCTATAATTGCTTTAAATCTGTCCTTTGCTATCTTCTATAACAAGGCATCTCAGTTTCTTGTAGCTCTGTGAAGGGTTTCTGTTTTTATGAGGAGTACTGGGAGGCCCTTACCCTCTTTGAGGGAAAAAGAAATGTAGAGAAGTGGTGGTGTGTGGAATGTATCTATCTCAGCTGTTCTTGAAGTGTTAAACACACTACTTATTATTCCATGTCAAATAATGATAATAGTGGGGGGTTTTCTTGAACTAATACTTTCATAATATTGTCAATGTGTGATGAGACAGCATCCATTGGTTATCATTTATAAGTTCATTAATCATTAATAAGTTATCATTAATTATAGTATAGTTTAATGGAGTCGATTTTTTTTCTGCCCATCTGAAATTAAGTAATACATATGTAGCCTTTCTGTAGGTGCTGGCTTCATATACCCATGTAACTGTATTAAAAGAGCCTTATCTAATTATTAAGAATCAATTTCCTAGCTCTTGCACATTGTAATTACAAAAAAAGTATTATTTTTAATAAAATAAGGTCTATATGATGCCAAGTCAATATATAGCTTCTCCATTAATCTCATGGACTCTGTGACACACTGAATTGTCTCTCATTGGTATGTGTACTCTGCAGCGGGAAAAATTAGTCTCATGCAGAAAGGATCATAACTAAAATCATGGGGTTTTTTTACAGTTTCAAAATCTAGAAATTATTCATGAAATCTTAAACTCATATTCAAGAATTTCACCCTTTGATAGGCATGAATTGGAGTAATAGTACTAAATTACAGGAACTTCCAATATAATGTCATTGAAAGGAGAGTTTGAATCAGAATTAGATTATTTTCTGTACATATATACATGTCTGCTGAGTACGTTATGTTCGACACGCTGTACCTGCAGAGCAATCCTTTTTATTAAAGCCAGGAGAAGCTTTAGGCAACTGATCTAAGGAACAGTTTGTGTGTTTCTTGTTACAAGGTTTGTCCTGCCTGTGGTGTAACCTCAATTCCCTAATAGTTAGGTAGCTATCACATGGATGATTTTTTTTGTTTTTGTTTCATAAATTCTTTAGCCTCAGAATATTCTGATTGGAAACACCTAACTTAGCTTTTATCTCTTATCTAGGAATTTTCTTTCTTCTTATTTTGCTTTCGTAGGTCCCAGAAGCCATAAGGAAGTGCCAGCGAGCTGGAATTACAGTCCGCATGGTCACTGGAGACAACATCAACACAGCACGTGCCATTGCCATAAAATGTGGAATCATTCATCCAGGAGAAGACTTTCTCTGTCTTGAAGGGAAAGAGTTTAACAGAAGGATCCGTAATGAGAAGGGAGAGGTAATTCATGTACTGAATCCGTTCATATGATACATTATTAAAAAATATCAAGAATGCTGAAATGTTGTTTTCTCCTGCACCAATGTGTGCCTTATATCAGTAAAGTCCACTTGGAGAGACCGCTGCTTCTTTCTCCCACTAGCCTTTTGCAATTCAAAATAGCCTTGCAAATGCAGGCTTTTCACAATGCAGAGCCACTCTCAGTTTAGTGCTAGCCTAATTCAGCAGGTTTTAGAACTATAACACTAGTCTACAAGAAATCAAACCCAAGCACATTAAAAGGAGGTTTGTTAGCAAAGTGAAAGAATTCACCAGCAGTTTGCAGATCTGTCTCATAAAAATGCAATCTGGACTGAGAACTAGCTCCTCTCCTTTATTTAATATCACTTTATGTATTATGTCCACTCAATCTAATGGTCTGTGTAATTTTGGGAGAATTTTAACTCCTCCGTAACAGATGGAGCTAACACACAGGCTACTGAAGTCAGGTTTAAAAAAATTAACTCTATACTGTGCCTTTGAGCCCATCATTAATGAATAGCCACAGTTGTTTACTCCTTGCATCGACTGATGGATTCCTTTGTCCTTGTTGCTGTTGGTACAGAGAAAATTCTGCCGTTATTGGTGCAAAAATGAAGAATTTGGATTCAAATGTGGAACAGAACTACACATTTTTACCTACAGATATGTTTGATCAGCTTTAAGAAATTCCACTACCCTATATCTAGAGTGATGATTCTGAGTGGAATTATCCATAAAGTTGCTAAGAACGGCTGATGAGATACTGTGCAAATTTACCAATGGCAGCCGTCGGCTGAGCTCCATTAGTAGGAAATTGTGTTTTGACCTGCCTTCATTTGCAGCGCTGATGGCTGTTGTAGTTCTTCTGTGCTTTTGAAGAAAATCTGAGTAGTGAAGCAAATCTGCAAATCTGAGGAGTGAAGCAAATCATCTGACACATGGACAAAAATCTATTTTGCATTTTGCTAATCACAGGCTAACACTTCTACTGTTTGGGGTTTTTTTTGTGTGTTTCCTTATCTCCAGATTGAGCAAGAGCGAATTGACAAAATCTGGCCAAAGCTTCGAGTGCTTGCTCGCTCATCTCCCACAGACAAGCACACTTTGGTAAAAGGTGCGTGCAGACTACCTTCATGTCATGTGCATGTGTGTGTAATTAATGCCAAAGTTAATTATGTTCAGCGATTAATCATTTGCAGTGTAAAAATTTTACGCTTACAAACATATCTGTCTTTTTACCTTTAATTGCACATCTATACATGATACAAGGGAGTTTTCTCAGTAAGCACATCTCATGTTTGCCTTCAAATGAAAAATAATAGGAAACTGTCTGGCAGGAATGACAGTAAGATGTCTAGCAAGAAGATGTAGGTAATCTCATATTTGCCTTGTGACTTTTAATTGGACTAGGGTGAGGCTTTAGCTGGAAAGGGAAATTGTGTCTTTGCTAATCAGAAAGAAAATGTTGTTGAGAAATATGTTGCTCTTCATCTACGGGGGGGCATAGATTTTGTAGTCTTTTCTATACCTCTTTGTGAAGAAAACAAGAACAAGGACACTTAGAGTAAATCAAGACAGTCAAGTACATTGGTTCTCCCACAGTTATTTCTAAAGAGGATTCCAAGATAAACTTTTCATGTTACAATTGCTGTTACTGGAGGTTGTCTAACCAGGACCTGTCCTCTTCAACATTACATGAATGGAGATAGATATTTTAAGTCCATTATGTTTTCCTACATGGTCTCTAGTTGTTTGAATTGAGTTGGCTTCCTTTAGATTTCTGGTGATATTTTTAGTCTGGTTTTGTCCTATAAAAACTGCACCATGCAAATTATATTCTCTTGCCAAACCATCTGCAGGTGGAATGCTCTATAAAAGTGATTTGTTTGTAGTTTTCTTCATAAAGCCTTTTTCCTATCTGTAACTCACACTTCTTGATGACTGCAAATCTTACTCTGTTGAATTTGGAGCTCACACTTAAAAGACAGCAGATGAAGTCAGAAACTTTCTGATCAGGAGTAACATCATTTCTGGCCATGATGAGAAGTGGCGGTAACACAGGCAGGAGCCCCATTGGCAATGGCTGTTTACTGGCTTCCTGACAAAGAACGAACTGGATTATTTTGCTAAGGTCCTAGAAAGTCTGGAGAGACTCTTCTTAGCAGTTCTTGGAGGAACTAGGTAAGATCAGATCCAGCTGATCAGTTACACGTTTTCTGTTACATGTAGCTGGTTGACTACTTAAATAATAATTCACATGTAGGTAGGAAATAACTTCTGCATCTGTCCTTTTGGTATGGCAAGGTTTTATTGATACAACTCCATACATGAGTGATTAAAAAGGCTTTTAAGTAGTATGTAATTTTTGTAAAAGCCTAAATGACTTTAGAGCAAAAGTTCCGAAAAGATTGGATCAGCTGGGTCCTTCAGGATTGGGAGCAGTGTGTACGAAGAGCTCTGGAAGCATGGACCATGCAGGAGAACTATCTCATAAGCCCTGTCTTGGTGCAGGAGGTGGGGCAGCTGGACTGACACCACTGTCACTCACCCTCTCCAGCCACTGGTCAGACCAGTGGTCTCTGAAGTGGGGTGCAGGGACAATCCACTGGGATGCAGAAAGAAAATATTTTTTACCAGTGTTCAGTAGAAGCCTATTTTAATAATACTGGTTAGTTCTTCTCTATACTATCCTTTACTAGTGCATGTTTTAATATACATAATCTATTAGTACAGTAGTCCATGTGTATAAACAATATACAGATTTTGGGGGCGTGTGCTCAAAAAGATTTTACCAATAGTTGTTGATATTGAAAAGATTTGGAGACGACTGGTTTGGACAACACAGTTAGAGCTCCATAGGTCAATATTAAAACACACAAAGTCAGCTGAGGTCTCCTCACTTCCCTGGTGCTCATAAAACGTTACAGCTCTTAGAGACCATGACTTGTACAGCCTAATAGCTTATTCGTTTCAGAAACACATAACAATTTCTGTTTCATTAAGTGGATTAAGCAAGTCCCTCGGGAGTACTCATTTGAATCATTCAGTATTTTCCCTTAAGAGGAAAATGAAACCTTTGCCAAAGAAAATGAAATCAATAGAGAGCTAAAGAAAAATAAGCTAATATTATTGATGTTTCATAGCACGTGCACTTTGACAATCCAAAAGATATTTACAACTACTGAATGCCTTATGCAACTAATACAGTTAATGTCTTAAAGACATGACGAGGTCAAATGACAGAGCAGTTAAGTATCTAATAAAGTTCAAGAACAAGTTGCAGAAATTCATGATGGAATTTTTTGGCTGGTAATACTCCAAGGGCCATTAAAAGTTACAAGAAACTATTTAAATGTTCACTAGTTTGGGGCCTCTTGTTAGAATGTTATGTTTTTCTCAGACACTTGAGGGATCAAGAGGATTTTCTCTTCTTTGATGAATTCTATCTGCTCTAAGGTAAAAACACACATCACAAAATAAACTTTCTTTTTTATATTTAATTTTTAATAACATACAGCTGCTGAAGGGAATTTTATTTTTCTCCTTAACATAGCATAATCCTACCCAGCAAAAGGATCATTTTTATTTTGCATTTTTGTTTTTACTACTGCTAAGGGACTAGAGAAAGTCATGCTTCAGCAGTTCAGGCTGCACAGGCAGTTTCTCTCTTATTTATGACTTTGAAGTAGAGGTAGATTGTGGGGGGAGAAAAGAGTCAAAATGGTTTGGAAACAAAATGTCAGACATCTCAATCCAACTGGAACAGTTTCTTATGGATTTTACGATATCCATCAGTATAAATTCATATTTTTTACCCTATTTCAGATACAACAAATAAAAATACCTATCATTTATACTGATACGTCTGTATAGTATTATTACTGAAATACTTCAATATTGTCATACTATTCTTTAAAATACTACTAGAAGCAACTGTTTAGTACTGATAGGAGGTATCATCATCTTCTTATCAGAAGGTTTAGAGAAAATGAAATAAATTTTCAGTTTACCAGTTAAAGAAGCTGTGCTTTCCAATGTGTTTAAATTAGGCTGGAATTACTTTTGTGTGACATTAAAACCAACTCTTATATTCTCATGTAAGCCTCCTTTTAACAAGAAGAAAGGGAACCTTAAAGAAGAAAATATTTTTATTAATGATCCTTAATTACTAAAATATTTCCAGTATTATTACATGGGATGGTATTATATCCGTGGCCTCTTTGGTATGGACATGCCATAAGACGAGGTAGAATAATAATAAAGAAGAGTGTACTAAACAAAGTTCCAAAATTAAATATCAACATGTTATGAACTGCAAGTGTTTTTTTATTTCCATTTGAGAGAAAAATTTAATATTTATTTTTATTCAAATTCATGTGATAAAATATTCTGGAAGTTAGTCTGTGCCACAGTGTAAAAAGTCAGCTTTAACCAACGTTTCCCTGAAGCGGTGAACATTATTTTTATGATAGGAAGTTTGAAGGAAGTAGGAGGTACACTGCGTTTAAATCTTGAGTTGTATCCTCTGCAAATACCACTTAGGTCTCTGTAGTCTGTGTTAAGTGTATCTTTGTGGATGGCACCAGTGCCTTATGGATCCCTTTTAGTGTTTCAGTCTTATAAAGCATGTTGGTGGTAGATGCTCAGTACAGAAATGTGTGTGTTTTAGCCATGGTCTTCTCTGACACTCTAGTAACATGAACTTTGTGGAGCACTATTCCCTTAACAGTTACCAATGCTGTCTGTAATGTTGCACATAACACTTTTACATTAGCCTTTAAAGCTCTGTTCCTGCACATATTTAAGCATGTAGCTAAAGTGAATTTAAATTTTCTCTTTCAAATGGACATTTTAAATTCTTGCTAAATTAACAGGGAGCTTCAAAAAGTTTGGAAGTATTAAAAACTGATCTGAACAGGATGGCATTTGTCTGTTCAGCTTGTCAAAGAAATTTCAACGTGTAAATGTATCGGGCAATCAACTTTCATGTACCAGTAACACCTGAATATGTGTGCATATGTGAAATGCTGTACTATAGCTAAGTTTTTCCTGATTGCCTGTTTCGAGTTCAGCAGTTGAGATGGAAGGAAATAGCTAAATCAGGAATTTTTTTCTCCCAGAACAAGTGGTTTCTTACTGATGTGACTCTAAGGATGACAGTGCAAGTAAGAATTGTTTTAAATAAAGTGGCATTTGTTCTGCAATAAAGGGGCAACTTGAAGGTACACTTGACTTTTTTTATCTGAACCATAGGTAGCTTCTTGTAAAAGAAATGAAAGACACATTGTTGGTTAATATTCCTTATATATTATCCTGAGTGGATTTGATTTAATGCTTGCTTAATGTTAGATGGGAGGAAGGTGGGAGGTATAGGACATGTTTCACTTTCAGCTGTGTATGCAGTGCTGGTATCTTTTATAGCAAGCTCGAGCATATAGTGCCCCTATCGACAGCTATACATAGTTGTTTAAATATGATCTTTTCCCTCATCACTGATTGCTCTGAAAAACTTCTGCTTCATGTAAGCTCCCTGACTCCTCCCCAGATTCCTGCAGCATCAGCAGAATCAGCTCTAGGAACCCGCTGTCATGTTATGCTCTAGGTGTGTTCCTGTGGCTGCTGGATAAAATGCCTTTTGACAGAGGAAAGTCGTGGCCACACAGCTTAAGATGAGGGAACAGAGCAATGAAACAGCAATGTTTTGGGAAGAAGCTTCGCTGAGTTTTAGGAAATGCCCTGCTACACCTTGCAGAGCTGTTTTGATTGAAGTACTGCGTGTAAGCATTCAAGTGGAGTAAAGCAGTCTATTTCAAAGATATTTCCTGGCTGTTAGACACGACTGATTAATACTGAAGCTTCTTTTTAGCCATTTTGAATGAGTGGAAAGCCAGTGAATGTTAAAGAAATGGGAATTTCATTATTGGCAGTCTGTCAGGTCATGCTCTTATTCACATTTTTCACTGATCATTGAAGCAGTTGCTCCCTTCAGCTCAGGATTGCAGAAGAATAACCCTTCCTAGGCATCCCTCTTCTCTTTGGTCTCCTTACGCTGTTTGCAAAATCTGTATAGGCATATTACATTCTTGAGGTGAAACCTTATCCCAATTACTGAAAAAAATGTATCAAAGAATGAAAAAACCCAAAAACTAAAAGAAATGCGGTTAGGAAGGAGGGTTGTGCTGGAAAGAAGAGAAGCATTCAGAAATGTGAAGAAGGGAGGAGGAGGAAGAACAAATTAAAAGGAGCATGCAGAAGTCAGGGAGCCTAAGTATAGCTTTGATAAATCCTCTGAATCCCACATAATCACTACTGCTCCATTTTAGAAATTTATACTGATGTACAAATGAAAGTTCCGCAACGATCTTCTCTCTTCTTGTGAACAGCACTGAAATCCATCCACATACTGTTGTGCCACACCTTGACATGTTTCTGGTGCATTGGCACTGTTCACTGCGATGAGGTGTGGGGCTGAGATGCTGATGACAACGGAGAGCATTTTATCTCTGTTTTTCCATGACGGCTAATTATGCAGTTCTGTGCTCTGGAGGGTGTTTGGCTTATCTCGACTGCGTAGTTTGTTTTTAGGGATAAAAATGACAACTAAAGCTTGTGAATGACGTAGTCACATCCAGCAGTTGGCTGATGCAGGGCAGTTGGGTTGTGTAGTCATTGACATTAGAGCATTAGGAGGTCATTTGTTAGGGCCTTTTCAACCTGATTTGTGTTGTGCCTCCATTTGGAATCCAGTTGGGGGAGGATGCTCCCTACCTGGTTGGAGCAGTTAATACCATGATGTGTCAGAGATTTTAACGATTTCTTTTCAGAAGCTTAAACTATTAATTTAACATCAAAGGGTGTGTTAATGACAAGAAGGGAAAGCCAAGATAAATGCTTTTAGCAGTAATGGCAGCTGATGTTCCTGTTTATTTAGGAATAACAAAGGCAAATCAACAAATTGAAAGCTCTAATTAGAAGATGTTATCAGAATAATGTGCCATTTATCTGAGTTCATACTGCCAATGGAAAGTGAATAGATTTTTTCTTGATTTTTGTAAGACTGAAAAATAGAGGATGCTAACTGCTTCCATACTGCTCTGCAATCTTCTGGGTGTCTGATAAGCCTGAACCTTGCCAAGAGGCAGCTATTGCCCTGTAATCTGCAATTTCCTATTTTTGGTTAGTTATCTGATAAGTGAGTTATTTTTTTCCAGAGTAGAATGGGAGCTTTTCACACTGGGTAGGTTTTGATAATTGTTTTTAGAGGCTGTGACTTTACGTAAAATATGTTAGCAGAAGGAATTTTGTAATTTTTCCCCCCTAAATCATTAATATGGAGAGGTGCTCTTGTACCCTAGACAACTGTCCTGTAGTCTGGACTCATATTCAAATAGACTATGACATGGAAATGAAAATATGAGTGAGAAATGATCCCCATCCTATTAAAAAACAGGGCTTCTTATATGACCTTAGAAAAAGTTTCATTCTTTTCTTTACTTTTCCCATCTGCATAAGTGGAAAATACTTCCCTGGCTCATTGTGTGAAACTTGATTCACGAAGTGAAAAGTGGGGGTTTTCTCCTCAAATGATATCAAAATTAAAGTAGAAATTATTTTATCTATTTATTAAAATATTTGGCTCCAGAATTTAAAGAACTATTTTCTATCTTCTTAATCATTGTTTGGTAGAATTGAGCATGTGTGTTAAAATGCAAATTTGGCTTGAGCTAAATAAAATTCTTCAATTTGCATTTTTTCTCTTTAGGTTAAACTGCCAGAAGGCATCCCAGTAAAACAGATATTACAGTTTAGTCCCAGTTTAGCAAAGCTGTAAGCGTGAACTTAAAATCTTTGGCAAATCCTTTTCATGATCAGAGAGCTGGGCTGAAATAGACTTACTGTGACATGTAATTTTAAAGAGTAGAAATCTTTGAAAAGAACATAAAGAGCTGAACTCATTCCCTTTCAAGTTGCTGCAAGTTTTGTTGATGCGGGATCATCATGTACGATGAACTTTGAACTTTCTTTGGTCTATGAACTTTCCATGTAAATTCTAGTAGTGATGATAACTTTCATCATTATATTCCTTAAAAATCAACTCTATTAGTCTCTGTGAGATGTGTGGTATTACATAGTCTATATAATACAGGTCCTATATTTAGACCCATATTTAAAGGGAAATTTTATCTTGCTAATTATTTTATATCTGTCTATACACACACCTGTATGTTTTTGCAGGTATTATTGACAGCACGCAGGTGGAACAGAGGCAGGTTGTAGCTGTGACTGGTGATGGAACCAACGATGGACCAGCACTTAAAAAAGCCGATGTTGGCTTTGCAATGGTATAATCTTGAGCATATTTACTGATGTTTGGATCATTATAAATGGTGATAAATTTGCTGTAAGAGGTTTTTCATTCATTAAGTGTTGAGAAAGTTGCTTAGTTACTACTTGTCAGTGAAGCGATATATTGGGAAGGGTGAGTTACGTTGCTTCAGATTCCTTTGATTTACTATGTTAGATTCACTGGTATTGCTTGTTATGATACTTTTTCAACATTTTGTCTAATATATTGGCTGCATGTGGAATTTTGTGCCAATACAGAAAAATGGTCTGTGTTCTTCGAAAAAGTGGAGTACTATTTTGCTTTGGTAAAATCCATCACAGATTGTAAAGATGTCTTCCCAACACAGTCTGACTCTGAAGACATTAATATACTAGACTATGTATTAAGATACATAATTCTAATTTTTGTTAGCAATGCTGTTCGTGTATATTAATAAAAATAACTCAGAAGATCGGTAGTCATTAAGCTGATAATTTAAAACACTTGAAACTATCATCACATGAGTTCCACTGCTGGCTGTGAATTCCCTTTTCTGCGTCCTAATTCACTTTCAAAAATAGGCTAAATTAGCTAACTTCCTGGCAAACAGAAAATGCAGAATATACTCAGCAGTCACTGTTCATGTGCTGGGGAGTCTGTGTAACTGGGCTTCGAATGGGCATGAAGATTTGTATTCTGTCTCTGTACTTTCTGGTAGGTAATTTTATTCACTTTTAATTCTTTCCAGGGTATTGCTGGAACAGATGTCGCAAAGGAAGCCTCAGATATCATCCTAACAGACGACAATTTCAGCAGCATTGTGAAGGCTGTAATGTGGGGACGTAACGTCTATGATAGTATTTCCAAGTTCCTGCAGTTCCAGCTCACTGTTAACATTGTGGCTGTGATCGTGGCTTTCACTGGAGCGTGCATCACCCAGGTGAGGGAAACTTCAGGTGTTGCTTAAAGTATGGGGCCAACATCCTACCAAGATACGTTTTCTTTAAGTAACGGTGGCTTACATTTGATTCTTACTTTGTACTACAGGAGGTATGCTTTCTGAAATTCTTCAGAGCATGAAGAGTGTAGTTAGGATCAAGCTGCTAAATGTTAAATAGCTGTTGACACAAGAGAACATACTAATCCATCTTCTGGAAGAAAATTGCTTTTAGGAGCTGCTAATTTTTGTGCTGCCTCCATCCAGGTCTCTGGTTTTGATTCTATACTATTTTCATGACAGAGTCTGTGAAGATAGGGCAGAAAATATCAGAGACTGGGGGAAGAAGGAGGCTATGTGGCTTAGTGACTTTGCCTTTTCCTCTCAGAATATTTAAATATTAAATATATATTCCTTGATAGATTATGGAATGGTATTATTATTTTCAAGAGAGCAGTACTGACACACAGAAGTAATCCCAGCAGGGGAAGTTTTTTGACTGATAAAATTATTTTGTTGCTTTTAGGCAATTCCTATTAATTTCAGATGCAAATGAGAAACCAATTAAATTACATATACAGTTGGGCTTTGATCTTTTTTTCTCCCTCTACATTAGTCCCTCACCACAATCCTGGTGCACATGCAACATGTCTAGGTCTTTTATGAAAAGATATGTGAAAGCGAACCATGCTTTTTTCCCTTCAAATTACCATTTTGATAATAAAATTAAGGTTTGGTTTTGTTTTTCTTTTTTCCCCTGGGAAGAAAACAGGATGTATTTAGTACACTGCAACATTTTTTTCCTTCATTAAAAAATAGCAAAACATGCAGTTTTCAGTCCTGTTGCTCGCTAAAATAATGTATATTTCAGACACTGCAGACAGGTGCTGTTACAAAACGCCTCCTTTGGTGGAGACATGCTTTGGAGAAGCTGATGCTTTGCTGTCTTGTGCATCACACAGATGCATGTACCCGGTTCAGCAGGGAAATTTCACCTCATGCACACCTGAGCAAAACAATGAATAAGTCATTAGCTCTGCACCAGGGTAAACTTACATTGTAGTCATGGAATTGATACTTGAAAGCAGAAACCCAGGTACCTTTACACAACCATGAGGTCAGACTTCTCCTAAGCCTTGACTGACGTTTAGAGGCCTTTTATTCTGCTGCATACAAGGATTCTGGAAGCTCCAGCCTCTGCTTGCACTGTGCAACAGCTGGGGAGATATAACTGTATTTAGCTGCCCTGGGCTAAGTGAGCATAAGGATAGCACTAGGGCTGGGGTGCTCAGAGAAATCAGAAATGACTGGGTTTGAGCCACGTGGAAGTGATCTTAACAAATGAAATAACTATTTTACACAGTACAAAGGAAGCAGGGAAAACTCAAATCACTTGTTTTCAGGGAAGTAAAAATCGGGAGCTGAAAAGTGCTAGATCCTTACCATGCTGCCCCAGGTCTCAATGGTGCCTGGTGGGCACAATTGAGCCTGTGCTACAGGACAGAATCGTTAATGTTGTGGCAGAAGTTGGATAACTGTTCCTTTTCCCTTGGGAAATATTTCTAAGCATATTGAGAAAATGTTTAGCTGTAAGGTGATTTTTTGCTGGGTAACAGAAGGTATGTGAATAAGGACTAAAAGTCTGGAAGATCAGTCCTCCTGGTTTTTTTATCAGTGGTACAAAACCTTATAGAAAAAAAGTGCTAAAAGCAACGTGGTAAGAATACTATAATTGGAACCGAGGCAAGTGGTTCTTTCTAAGACCCTATTTCGTAGACATTCATCATTGCCTACTAAGTTAAGGTGATTTCTTTTGTGAAAGCATGAAGGGAAATATATTCTATACATTAACTAGATAATATATATTTTCTTGTTGAAGAGACTAAATATTACTGAAACCAGTGCAAAGACAATTTTAAATCAAGTCGAAGTGCAGGTGTAGTGCATAGTCAGTGCAGACATACTACCCCATCTAGTTCCAGAGCTTTCTTCATCCCTTGCACCATTCTATTGGCTTCTGGAAGGATTTGGATCAGTGCTATTGTATTGCCTCCATGGTCTGTAAGGCTGTCACTGACCCTCTCAAGTCTGTTGTCCCTATTTACAGGTATCTACAGGTATACCTCATAGAATTCCTGTATTTCTGTCCAAATAGATTCTTATGCAGTTCCTTAATTTGGCAATAAAAATGCAGATGAAAAGGAAGGGGTCTCAAAGGAGCTAAAACTGATATTGTGGCATAGAGGCAGTGGTTATTTCCACTGCAGCTCTGTTTACACTCATCAGCCTGACTGCTGATAATCTCAAGTAGCTCTCAGTTCTGTCTCATTCAAGAAGGATCTTGCCTTACAAATGAACATTATTATGTTAGGCTTTGACTCAAATACTCCAGCCAGTGAAAGGGCAGTATGTTCATTTGGCTCATAAGCTTTACTAAAAATTACACTTGCAAACATACTGCACTTCTGATTGCTATGAAAATAGCACTAGCACAAAATCATGAATATACCAAAAAATCTTGAATCCGACAGGCCGGGTGCACACACACAGATCTGCAAAACTGTGCACGGGTCTTAAATTGTTATTTCAACTCAAACATTTAAGTTCTTAACAAAGACATGAACATAAAATCCGTAGTTTTCAATAGACACAGCAGCTTTCTGTGACCTTCAGAATTAATATAATGAAGGTCCACGTTGGACTGGATTCTAATTTGCTTTTAGGTGGCCAGTTTGGCTTTCTTTGACACACAGAATGTCGTTTTAGTCTACAGTTAATATTCAGGTTAATGAATATTATACAGGCTAGCCTTTTAGCGATATTTCATCAAATTTAGAAAAAGAAAAATTCTATGTAGGTAATAACATTTATTTCACGCTGCTTAGTGTCACCTTTTGAAAACGTGTTCTGCAGCTCAGAGCCAGCATACTGGGACACTTAGAGTATGAAGCTTCTTTTACATGTAACTACTCTTTGGTGTTTCTACTGTTTGTGCTTAAAGGAAATACAAAGAAAATAAAATCTCTTTTCTGACTCTTCTTTTTTTTTAACACCTGGCCTGTGCTCTGCAATTAAATAGACTTAATTCAGTCTTGATCCTGCAGCTGCATTGGTGTGCATGTGAATACGTGTATGTGATCATGTCACTGCAGGACTCCTAGTGAAACCACAGCAACTCTGTATTAATGACAGGATCCAACTGTGTGAGTACTCTTAAGAGTGCAACTAGACTGCTGAAGAGCACCCAGAGGATGCACTCCCAAGTAGGAGCTGATTTGTTTGGTCCAGAGCATCTCAGGAGAGGCTTATCAAAAATAATAGGTAGAACCTGTCACCATTAGTGGTCATTTTAAGGATCTGCTGCTTTCTCTCTCAAATACATAAATAAAATCAGTGTCCTTGCCAATTCCACTTAAGGGATCCACCATCTGGGTTAATTCTGTGAATGTTAAGCAAATACTATCTTAGTATTTATCTGCCCAAAGCCTATTTCAGCAAGGTGCTGCTGTTAGAGAATCTACTATATCCGTTATTTCTATTTTGTCCTAGTCTGCTGTTTCAATAACTACATGTACAAAGAGTGTGGGACCCTACATGCTACTCCATCGTTATATATGGATTATAAAGGAGTAGCAGTGGACCCTTAAGAAGTTATTATGCAGACTAAATGGGACTAATGCAAATGGTCATTTACTATTCTCTGTCATTGGTTCCAGCACAAAGTCATGTTAAGGTAACAGAAATCATATTCTAAGCAGCACAGGAATCACAGATATAGTGTCACCAAAACTAAACTGCCACTCACAGGGATCTGACTTACATTGGGCCCTGTTTCAGTTTACAACAGCTCAAGGTATAAGCCAGGAGTTCCAAATTTTCAACTAAGGATCAGCTTTTGTGTGGTGATTCTATAGTTACATAAAGCATGCTGAGATGTACATACAAGAAAACCGAGCTTAAAGAAGTCTCTGATGAGAAGCTGGATCATTCAATCTCTGGCTGCACTGGTGGTCTTAATTTTGTGTGCAGTGTACCCTCCAAGTACATTGCACCCACCACTCTTTTAAAAGAAGATCAGAGCTTTTAAAATGATCAGGGTGTGGTTATCCTGACCAGTCTGCCTGTAATTGTCCTTTCTGTTTAGCAAACATTACTGCAGGTTAAACCAATATTTTCTTTTTCCAGTGGATTTATGAGATATAAACTCTTATATTCTGATTTCATTCTCTGAAGAACAGTTTTGCAGAGCCCATAATGGACTCAGTGAGGGTTTTTCTGTGGAGCCTTGCCTACAATTACTGTGAATTTTGTACTTGAAATGAGTCATTGCTCCACATCTCTAGGTATCATCTAGAGTTCCATACATTTCTTACAAAGCCAGGAGGTTCATGTGTTTCCTGTCCCCAACATACATACACAGTGCCAAGAAAATATTAAGAGTTGGGAGCTGTTAGAAGTAATCTGGGTGTGTACAAAATAAGATTTCAAAATGCAGTTCAGTCAAATGGTAACAGTTTTTTACTGGAACTATAAAGCTAGCAGGTTTGTCTCTGCCAGATTTTGTCTCTGTCTCCAACTGTTGAGGCAATGTGACTATTCAAAAAGGTTGCGTGAAAGAGAAGACAAAGACAGTGTTTTAACATTTTACATTGAAATTATTCTTGTTCTCTGAGAAAGACTTAATGTTTTAGCAGACATTAAGAACTGAAAATAGTGACTATATGACATTATGTTTGGAAAATGAAATGTTAATTAAAAAACACTGGAGTAATGAACTACCATGTGAATCACTTACTGTTTTTACAGATCTTGTTCAAAAAATGAGGATGATCTATAGTTAAATGCATGAGGCAGTAATTTACATGGATGTGATGTTTTACTGCAGGACTGTATTTGGAAAATCCTAAAATAATAGCATTGACAATTCTGAAAAAGCTATAATATAAAAGCAAAATATCTACTGTTTAGCTTTGGTTTGGGAAGGCTTAAAGGCATGGAAATAGAACTGAGGATGCCCCTTCCATGCAATTAGTGTGATCTAGCAGCAGAGGTGAAGGCTACTAGTTTTTGTATTAATGTATATAAAGTTAACCTACCAAAACTGCATATTTTTATGAATCCATTCATGTGTTTTGTGGCAAGTGGGAGTAAAGAGGTAAGGGTGAAAATACCTTCTTATTCCCTCAGAGCTTGTCATCTAAATCAAAAGTAACAAGCTCTAAAATTTGTGAGGCTCTGCATGTCACAAAAGATTTGTAGCTGATTTCCAGCCTTTGGTGATTTGTACTTTTAAGTGTTTCCAAGATGGAGTGTAACATCACTTGATTTAAGGGACGTTTTCCTTTTACCTCTAGGCCAATGCTAACCTATTCCAAGGTCAAGTGGAAAGGAATTTGACAAATAAGTGGCGATTTTGTGCAGTTGGCAGTTTGAACAGCTTTCCTCCACAGAATTTTCAGAAAGTGAATTGAGAGTTATTAGCTAGTCATTTAGTGGCTAAAATGCAGTGAAAAGAACATTGAATTTGCCTCCCACTTACACAAGCGACTAAAAGCTGCAACAGAAGACTAAGCTCCTTAACTGATACATACTTTCCTCAGTTTCCACCAACTAATCAGAAATCAGGTAGAGTTGCAGTGGAAATTTCATTCCATTGCCTGCCCAGACTAATGTGTATTTAATGTTGTGGCTTCAGCTTAGAATGAGCTTTCACACTTGACTGAACAGTGTAGCACTGCCAATAATAGATAATTATTAGAGGCACCACAGCCACCCAAGGTGATTGGCAGTGTGAAATGGTGAGAACATGCTGTTGCCAAAACTGATGACTGCCAATTACAGTTGTGTGATTTAGAGACTGAAAGAATCAGACTTTTTGTTGTGCTAGGAATATGTCAGGCTCTGATAGGCACCTGAATATTTGACTCTATTTCTTAAGCACAGCAGAAAAAATCAGTTTTATTGACATAGAAGTCAGTGTATGAAGCAAAAATTCAGTTATTGCAACATCTCAAAGTAGAGAATGTTTTTCAAGAAAACTTTTTACCTAGACAAGTAATAATACAAGAAGGAAAATTCTTCAATAGAAACATGTTTTTCTGTATATGTTGTGTCCAAGTCTAGGGTCTCTGAGTCCCAGCAACAAACTGCTTTTAGTGCAGGTACTCACCATGTCTGAGCCATTAGTATTAATAACAATAAATAAGATCTCAATTTGGAGCAAAGTTTGTCCTGATTGCTTTTAGGTTTTTAGCCACCTCTAAAGACAAAAACATTTCACGTTTCTGGAGCTGCATATCAAGTGAATGAGCCGAACTCTCCAGATAAAGACCAATTAACACAACTGGTAACTAAGAGGTCAAGAATCTGTTAATGCTAATTTTCTTTCCTTCCCTGATTTAGCCAACCTGTAAGACTTAGAAACAGTAGGTTGCTTCTTTCCATCCCTTTGAATAAGCTGAAAATGAACAAGTTCTATAAATATATCAAAAATTGTGTAAATATAAGGGTGTTAAAAATACGTTATCAAGAAGAAATATTTTTTTTTTTCTCAAGGGAGACATGGAGTATAAAACAAATCCACAAGAGACCAAGCCACTGCCCACTCATTCTCTATATGTCCTTGGGATGCTGGTCCTCATTATATGATAGTATTTCATTAAAAGTGAATATTTAACCCGATGAAGAAAAGGGCAGAATTCATAAGGTGGTTTTATTGCCTTTGATTTGGCTTGTATGCTGTTCCATAAATTCCTTTGCTTCACTACTGCAGCACCATGGTAATGTAATGCATAAAAACACTGCTGTACTTCCAACTTTCACACTTTAGGTTAACTCCCATTATAAAATTTGTCATACTGATACCTTATTACTTTTGAAATTCTGTTTTCCTGGTTAAAAAAATGTTTGTTTGGAAAAGGAAGCAGACCTTACTAATGCTGCCTGTTTTGTATTCAGTCCAAAGGCACAGGACACTGGCAGATACAAAGAAAACCTACTTCATTTTTCCTGACACAGCTCCTTGAAGTAATTGCATCCATCATTACAGCTGCCCCAATGAAATACAAATCAAAACTTTCTAATAGTCATCCAGAGTTCTCCTGAGATCTGTGTTAGTTTGCTTTAATTTATTTACCTTAAAAAAAAAAAAAAACAAAAACCAATCAACGAAAGAAACCCAAAAATCTATGATGTAAAGTCCTCCGTAATATGACCATAGACTCTTTCTTGAATTAAGTGAGGAAAGAGCTCCTTCTAGCGGTTGGCGATCTGCTGCACAGAGTAAATACTTCATCCTGACAAGTACTAATGGCTGGGTTTGTTGCTTCTTTCCAGTTCTATAGTTTCAAATATGCTATTTTACCCAGTAAAATAATAGTTTGATATAGTTTCGTGAGTTTCAGAATAATATTTTCAAATCAAGTATCAGGCATATTTTCATCACTGCTGTTGTTAAAGGGTCTTATTTAATAAGATGTATTAACGTGTCTCAGTAATTATTTAGTGAATTTTTAATAATTTCAAGCTGTTTCTGAATAAAAGAGATTAGTAGATTATATTAAAATGAAACGTTATTTTTAAAATTGCTTCAGTATAATTTTTCTTCCAGGAAAGAAACTCCACTTATGCTTTCTAGTTACCTAAATTCAGCTGAAAATTCAAGTATGATGCATGAAGTAACGGAGAGTATTGTAAAATGTATTATGAAGTGTTAATATTATGCTTTATAAGAATTGTGTGATTGTAAATATTCCTGATTTAAAAGACTGGAGAGAAAATAACTTTGCTCACTATCACTGTGTTTCCTGTGATTCTGGTCTTGCATAAGATATACAAGAGAGGTCACGGTAGGTCAGCCCAAAGGTCCATGCACTTCAGTCTCCTGTCTTCAGCACTGCTTGCAGTCACACAGGAAGAAATGAAATCACAGTAAATGACCTGACAATTATTTTTCTAGGAAATAGGTAACTTTCTAATTTGTCTCCACAGGACTCTCCTCTGAAAGCTGTACAGATGTTGTGGGTCAATCTAATTATGGACACCTTTGCCTCACTTGCTTTGGCCACTGAACCTCCAACAGAGGCTCTGCTGCTAAGGAAGCCATATGGCAGGAACAAACCTCTTATATCCCGTACCATGATGAAGAACATTCTGGGCCATGCTGTTTATCAGCTTACTCTCATATTTACACTTCTTTTTGTCGGTAAGAAAGTTTGTCAGGCTTCTTGCTTAGATTAGAAGCATGTAGATCTTATAGCATGATATGTCAAAATGCTTTAAATGTAACTGCTTAACAGCCATTTATCAAGCCTGTCATGGTTAAATGGCTGGCAGGACTGAGGTGTTTAATGGGATCAGAAACAGTAGGGGAAACGGAATAGATTTAATCGAGGGATTTAGGCTATTTTCACATTGTTTACATTGGGAAGGGCTTCTGTGAGCCTTTTACCACCTAACAAAATGTAGGTTTGGACTTTGGCATAAGTTTGTTAAAATGTAGGTTACGTTATAATCAGAGTATCTATCCTGCTGCTTCTACACTGAAATTTTGAGACTTGTCATCTTTAGTAGGCACGTAACAACAAATCTTAAAAAAAACAACCCACAAAAAAATCTAGATCCATTTTATCAATATTTGGAGATGCTCTAATCAGTAGCAAAATGTTTGCCATAGACAAGAAATAATGCTGATTTTTTAGTAGTATAGATAAGCAAGTAATCAGTAGTAAAAGATAAAAATAACACTCTGGTTTGACACTTAATGTCTAAAATGGATACTAAAAGGGGAAAAAGATTTAATTTATTAGATTACTGGACTCGTCCTCAGGCCTTGCTAGTAACGGGTGCTTTTTATAGGTTGCATTTTGGAGAGGAGAGGGAAGGAGGAGGAACGTTTCCTCCTGCAGGCAATAACAGAGGCTAATAATAGATTCTGTTGCTCCACAAATAAGTGAACTTGCTAAAAGGACTGATAATTATCAATTGGATATTGGGTTCTTGTTCCTGTGTCATTGCTGTTAAATTACGTGCTGTCTTTTAGATATTTTCTTTATATACAGACTTCCATATAAGCTGTAAATGTAAATTTGCAATTCTTAGGAGTTTTTTAAGCTCCATTGTGAAAGTCTTGCTCCACCTCACCAACAACTGGCAGCTTATTTGCAATGGTCAAAGGAGGTGATGGTCTGTTTACAATGGAGCTAATTAAACCAAAATAATTGCCAGGTTTTTAAGAGAGATGGTCTGTAATATTGTTAGGCTGTACTGTATTTTCAGGATGTCTAATGAGCCTAAGGAAATTGTAATTTCAGCTTCTCTAAAACAGGTGTAAAAGATCTTTGTAATTCACGTGATATGAATCTTGGAACAAGAACTTCTGTGAACTTTATGGGGAGTTTTAATGGCTTTTTGATGAGTTTTATGGTTTATGCTAAGCCATGATGAAAAGAAAACCAGGAGTTTTCACCCTATTCTAATTACTTATTTGTGTCTCTGGAAAAACCACACATACTTTGAAGGATGCAGCACAACCTATTTTCTGATAAGCCTAGGAAATAGTTTTTTCCTTTCTAAAATCCTCGAGGCTCAACTTTGCAGTGAGATAATGTTCTAAACTCAGTGTTTCAGTAAATAAATTCCATATTAATAAGAATTAATTATGTTTTGATAAACTAACACTTCATTTTTTTGTAGTAGGTTTCTGTAGAGACTAGTATATAAAATTTTTCTAATTTTTTATATGTGATGTGATAATAAATACATTGTGTTTGAACATACAGTAATGCTTTTGAGACATCAGGCACATAAAAAATCCAGAAGTCGCTGTCTAGTTCTGTGAAACGAGTATAAAAAAAATCTTAACCTCGGCAGCTAGGCATAATAAACTTAAAGCTGATGTACTATAACACCCTCTGGAACACATTTGGAAATAAAAATTTGTTAAAAATTAGTTACATGTTTAACTACTGCTGTTCCCCAATTAGCAGCATGTTCTGCTTTGCCAGTAAAGTGCGTATATATATGGGGGGCGGGTGTGTGCGTGTATATCTATAAAAGATAAACTGATATCTGTTTGCTTTCATTAATTTTTTTCTTTATTGTTTATATGTAGTAAAGGGAATCATTTGCGATAGTTAATTGTCTCTCTGGAGATGCATAATCTTAAAAAAAGTCTCTGCCGTCTCACATTCTAAGTCTTGTGGCCTCATACTGTGTTACTGATATATTTGTGATACTGTAATCTACTTTCTGTCAAAAGACTATAAGCCAAATTCTTTCTTTGGAAACATGCTCATTATTCCCAGTGACTTGAACACGAGCTTCTCAATATCCTAAGGCTGAAAACCACTCACTGTTAACTTAACTGATGAAATTAATGACCTCAGGAAAAAACCTGAGGAAACCTTTCCTCTTTCTTCAGAAATGCTGAACATGATGCTAGTGGGATAGCAGAAAAATGTTTTAATTTGCTTTTATTAACAAAACACTGGTTATGGAAATGAGTAGTATCGTTATTTTTTTATTATCTTTTTCATTATTTACATTTTCATGTGAATGACCTATCCTTATTTTAAGACAACACCTCTTTCAGTAATGTACGTTATCTGTAAACTTTGTGTGTAAGAGAATGGAAGAAAAATTGGATGTTTCCTGGCAATGTGCACTTGCAGCCCAGAAAGCCAATCATATCCTGGGCTGCATAAAATGAAGCATGGCCAGTAGGTCAAAAGAGGTGATTTTCCCCCTCTATTCCACCCTGGTGAGACCCCACCTGGAGTTCTGTGTCCAGCTCTGGAGCCCCCAGTTCAAGAAGGGCATGGAGCTGTTAAAGCAGGTCCAGAGGAGGAGCCACAAAACTGTTCAGAGAGCTTGGAACAGTTCTCTTGTGAGGACAGGCTGAAGGAGCAGGGGTTGTTCAGCCTGGAGAAGAAGGAGCTCTGGGGACACCTTATTGCAGCCTGTCAATATAAAAGAGCTGATAAGAAAGACAGAGTTTTTATCAAGGCCTGCAGTGACAGGACAAGGGGCAGCAGTTTTTAAACTGAAAGTGGGTAGGTTTGATTGGACATAAGGAAGAAATTTTTTTACAGTGAGAGTGGTGAGACACAGGAATGAGTTCCCCATCGAAACTATGGATGCTTGATGCTCCATCGTTGGAAGTGTCCAAGGTTGGGTTGAATGGTGCTTTGAGCAACATGATCTACTTAAAAACGTCCTTGCCCATAGTAGGAAGGATTGGACCTTTAATGTGCCCAAACCATTCTGTGATTGTGTAAGACAGAAGTCCCTCTGGTGCGGGTATCTTTTCAAAACTTACCTCATTTTTAGAGTTATTCATCATATGTTGTCTCTTGGGTTTTTTTATTTGTCAGATCTAAAAGTCAATTTACCAAAATAAAGAGTAATGCCTGATGGTATGTTTTTAAAGAAGAATGATCAAACCCAAGTCTATTTTAAACTAGGAATGTCTCTTGGTTTTTATCATTAATATCCTTGAATGCTTGTCGATAGGTGAGCTGTTATGGATTAGCAAATGGGTAAAACCCACTGAAGAGTGGTTGCTCTTGTAGAAAATCACAAACATGTTGTCAATGGTCTCAAGTGCTCAGTACATCAGAAAGAAATTACTTAGAATAATTGCTACTGGGTTAGAGAAAAAGTGCTACTGAAGCCTATCTGTGTAGCCATACTGAATTAGGAGATAGAAATCACTATTTGAGAATCTTCTTGCTCAGGAAGTTTAGACGTCTCTTGCTCACTGGTGTTATGAATTCTGCCTATATTATAGTAAGTGCAGAAAGAAAACCAGTAGAACAGAGCACAGGAGACAACTAGCTCAAGCAAACAAGGGAAATATAAATTAAAGTTTGATTAATTTATTCTAGTGGAAACCTCTATTTTTTTCTTATACCTAGGTGAGAAAATGTTTAAGATTGACAGTGGGAGAAATGCACCACTTCACTCTCCTCCTTCAGAGCATTACACCATTATCTTCAACACCTTTGTCATGATGCAGCTTTTCAATGAAATCAACGCACGGAAAATCCATGGTGAAAGAAATGTCTTTGATGGCATCTTCAGAAATCCTATTTTTTGCACTATTGTGCTGGGTACATTTGCTATTCAGGTAATGAATAACAAGACAAGAGTTAGTAACTATGTATCAGATAAATTTCTGATAACTTTTTTTTTTTTTTTTCTGTGTGTGAATCAAAAAGAACATTGTAGCATGAGCATACTTAAACTGTGACTCTTAGTTTTAAGTAAGGTTAAATGTATTGTAACATTCCCTGCAATAGAGCACCCAATGTAGTGTGTGTGTTCAGCCAGGGCACATTTTTGAAAGTGAAAAGAAGTTCCAGTTCTTTGTCAAAAATCAGGTAATTTTTGGTGGGGCAGAAGAAGGTATTTTCTATTCTTTCTATTCTTTCTATTAATTTCCCATTTTGTTTAGTACGTTGTGAGACTATGAAGCAGCATCAGAAAATTATTTATTGTTTTGGCTGTGTTTTGATTGCTGCTTGTGTGAGCCAAGCAGTTTATTCTAAAGAGAAAATTGTCATCTCCAGGAATTTGGAGTACATAGATGGACGTGGGAGATCACAGAAGCAGTTTTACTTCATATTAAAAAAATTCTTTGTCAATATGTATGTACTATACTTTCTGTGACCTATAGACTAATTAATTGCCTTTGCTACTTCGTTTTTGAGTGCAATAGTTCCATGAACTATTAGTTAGTTTAGTTTAGGTCTCCTTCTAAACCCTTCCAAAAAGCCAGCATCAGTGGCAAAATTTTCTAAGTAAAACATGTGGAGACTGTTACAATGCATCCTCAAGACGCATAAGAAAGTACTGCAGTGAGAAGAGAAATAAAAGGGTAGTCACCACACGAGCAATAGCTTTCTTGTATTTTTCTAAAATTTCTTTCTCCGCTTTTAGAATAAATTAATAATTTTCACAGAGCAGGGAGGTGGGTTAAAATATGCCATACCTCCCATGTAGCATTTAGAAATTTCTCAGTATAGAGTTGTAATTTCTTTCTTATAATTTTAGCATCATATTAGGAATTTTTATTTTGCATTCTCCTTTTTCTTCACTGTCTACAATAATTTTCCACTTCCTGACCTCTGCCTTTCTGTTTTCTGTCCCATTCCTTCTTCTTGTGTATTTGCACTTCATGTGGAGGGAGTTTGTATTCATAGTTTGTGCTTACTCACTCATGCAGGAAAGCAACTCTTTTTATGTATTAGTGTTATTTTGTATCTTAGACTGCATAAATTACTTTGAACTGTTGTTTTGCAGCCTTTGACAGTTCTAAATCTCCGGCTTGCAATTTCAGGTTCCTGGTTATGCAGCAGCACTGATAACAAAAAATATACATGATAGCTGATTTTCAGTTAGCAAAACCTTCTCACTCTAAGCAGGCTTAGAAACTTGTTCAGGCTCTGCGTGTGTTGGTTATCCTTCTGCAAGCTGAATGCTTTTCCCACCCTCTTTTTCCAACAGGACTAGACTTTGGTATGTTATCAGTCTAACCATGTTAACTTACATACATGTTATCATGGTTATATCATTTCTAAAAGTTAACATGGTTACAATAAAATACTAATTAGAGGGGGAACTCTCATGCAGTGGACATTCAAAAAAAAAACCTACATCAGGATCAACATATCCCCAGATGAGAATACTCAGAAGCTGGGAGGACACATGGGGACAGCCCTGGTTTCTTTCTTCCTAGGTCTTCATTTATGAGTGTTGTTAGATATGAGGTTAAGGAAGCCTTGGTCTGAACCAGTATGGCTTTTTTTGACCATTTTGAATTCAGGGGGCATAAATTTGTGTGGTTTGATATTTAGTGACTGAGATTCTGCAGCTTTTGCTGGATGGGTTCCAAAAATGTACTTCAGGCACCTTGACTTAGGGCCACCTAAAAGTGCCAAATAATGTATATGGAATATAAGATAGTATTTTGATTTTTGGGTGCTCTTTAGATTCAGTCCATGAATCCATATGCTGTTAATAATGCATTTGGCTGTTCTGGTGGCAAAATATATTGGAATCAAACCAATAGAGCTGTTATATGTAGAAAGGCAAAGTAAAATCTCAAGTGGAATATGGCTGAAAGTTGTTGGGGTTTTATGGGGGGCTTGGGGGCTTTGTCGGGGGGGATGTTCTCTTCTCCCCTCCACTCCCCTCTTCTCATCTCTTTTCCTCAGAAAATATTTACCCCCTTTCTTCTCTGCTTTTCTTTGTAGATAGTAATTGTCCAGTTTGGAGGAAAACCATTTAGCTGTTCTCCCCTGCAACTTGACCAGTGGATGTGGTGTGTATTTATTGGATTAGGAGAACTTGTATGGGGTCAGGTAAGCATTCAGGAATAAGCAGATTTCTTTCTTTTGTATTTCTAAAACCAGTCAAAGAGCTGATATTTTTCATAATCCTATTCTGATGGTGTTTCCTTGATATCTCACAATGTCGTATTTAGCACACACTGAAATATAGGGTGCTCTCCAAGTACTTCAAGAATATTTGTTAGTAGTAAGGGTAACTTATCCCACTGTTACTTTTGCTTTTTGTTAATTTTCATATCTTTTCTTTCCCTAAGCAGGGTGTGCTATCACCAAGGTCGTCTTCAGTTAGGTTCTTTCATGAAAGATGTTTGATTCATAACCTAGTTTTGTAGTCTCAAAAAAAATACAGAAAGGGCAATTGCACTGTAACCTTCCCTGCAATAGAGTACCCAATGTAGCGTGTGCGTTGCCATTTTTGAAAGTGAAAAGCAGTTCCAGTTCTCTGTCAACCCACTCATCTCCTTGCTGAAACAGCAATTCTATCAATCTGTGGTAGCCTTGGTACTGGCAGAGGACTAAGCCCAGAGCATTTGATAGACACCCACAGTGATCGTGGTTCTCCATCCACCTACTTCTCTGTACAAACGATGAAAGAAAAAGGATATTTTCCTATAATAGTTGCAGAAAAGTGCAGTCTTACTCACATGTAATTTTAAAATTCTGCTACAATCTATGTCATCATTACCTAATATAAAGTTATATATAGATGTCATTGAGATAATTAAGTTATGTGATTCTCTGGAAGTAACGATACACATACAATCAGTATTGTTAAAATACTACATTATTGTTTTACGTACAACCACATACTGAAAAGTTAATAATAATAATAATGTTGCTTTTTTCATCTTTGAATGCTTTATTAATGTATTTAAGTTGATGCCATCTGACAGTAAAAAAGATATGTGAAATACATCTTGCCTCTCAGCTGTAAAGATACATATAGAACTAGTTTACAATTATGAAGAAACAGACAAAAAATTGCCAACTGTAATTGGATACAGAAATGGTTTTGATGGAATTGTAATGAACAGATGCAGGTTTTCAAAACTGATAATTTCTCCTTTTATGGAAAAAAAAATAACTTTTTGGACTGTTGGGTCTCAGATTTTTTTGAAGACATAAGATCAGAGTAATGACAGCTTGGAATGCATATATTGCTGAAAACTATTTGATTGTTCTAATGAAAGTATTTCCTAAAGACGGGACTGGTTTTATGACCTTGCCAGAGAGAAAACCTAAAATCAGTTTGTTACATTTTTGAAGGAAAAGATTTGTTTCCAGCTGATTGGAAAAGACCAACTTTGGGAGGAGGGAGAAGAAAAGCAGGAAAAGGGACAAAAATCCTAGCAGTTTTATTAGATCTTTCAGCTGTGAAGAATTTCCCACAGCCTTTGACCAATGTGTTATTGGGCTTCTAAATTTTATTACACATAGTTATTACATAACCACAGAAAACTAAGAACAGTATCAGCATCTGTCTTTAAATTAAAGACGGGCATAATTGTCCAAGCCTTATTGTGAGAGCTTTGCCATTAAAATAAAACTGGTATTGAATACCTCAACAATTTTATTACTGGAAGACTGCAATTTTATGTAAAGCAAACACAGAGGAGAGAAATCTCTTATAGTCAGTATTTAGTGATCAGAAAAGAAAAACAAAGCTAAACAAATGCATTATGTGCATATTTACATGCTATACAGTCTGTGGCAAGTCTTCATGGAGCTCTACAGTAAGAGAGATGATTTTTCCTTTAGAAGAGATGCATCTCTTCCTTCTCAACCTTTTCTCTTCTGCTATGAGTAATTCTAGTTCAGCACAAAACAAATTTGTTATCCCTTCCTTTTATCACAGTCTCCTGAACCTGCTGTTCTTGTAAACTACTAAGACCAATCAAGATTTTTCAGTTTAGATGTTAAAGTTTGCACTTTTAAAAGTTATTTGAGGTGTAATTTCTAAGAAGCCAATTTGAGATATTTTGAGGGACAGTGGCCCTCATAATTTCTGAAAACCAGATCTTTCTAAACTATTTCATGTTACATTCCAAGAATTACTAATCACTTTTGAAAACCATGATAGTTTTCTTGGGAACAATATTTAGTTCCTTAATCTACATCCAGTGTATTGAGTCTGCCATTACCTGAACCGGGCAGGTGTCGGTAGATATGGAAAACAAATGAACAAACAAAAAGACATCTAAACTTCCTAAGAAAAGAATTAAGAGCAGAATCTATCAGCCTGGCTGAGAGAGGTCATGAAGGAGAGGTATGTTCTATCACACAGAATCACTACCAAAAGCAGTTGTTTCTCTGTGTGCTGTCTCTCAAGTACTTCTTCATCATCAGTTTAATCAGAAACCAAACAATCTCAAGTAGCTTCTTTCTGTAGAGCGCTGGCATTATAGTGTTTTGAAAGCTGGGAAGCTGAAGCTGTTTCAGTAAGTATTTAAATGATTAGCATGTACCTTTCCTTTTTTTCTCCTGTTCTGTCTTTGCTCGAGTCATACAAATTGATTAATTTTCCAAATTTACATCATTTTTTTGAAACTCCAGAATGCATTTTTAAGAGGTTCTGTAGTAATGTAGAAACTGGGGTGGTTTTGACATTTCTTCACTTGTATTTAAAAGTAACATAACAAAAGTGGAGCTGTGGATCATGAAGGTCAAGGAGACCCTCAGCAAACCACTTTATTTTTATCCTGAAAATACTTAGTACCTTTTCATGCATCTTCACTGTATCTATTCCAGTTTACAAAACTGTAAGATATATCCTTACCAGCTTTCCTGCAGCTCTGATTCTATCTCCATTTTTCACACACTTGGGCTTCAGACAGGTGATAAAGACAAACAAAAAAGAAAATTGCAGAAACTTTTTGCAAAATGGGTCTAATAGGTAACTTAATAGGAGATTGGGAGGTTTTTTAGACATCCAGTATGTTCCAGGTAATGTCTTGTTTAAATAGCCATCTGCTCATATTTTCGTTCAAGCTGACAAAAGAAATCAGAACAAAGAGAAAATGACTGCCCAAGAGAGTAACACTGAAATGTATTTAAAGTAATTGTGTTACAACATTCTGTGACTCTGCTATTTGCAAATTTTTAAAATTATTAGCCATCTCCTGTATTAATTACTTCCAAAGACCATTGTGGTGGACTAACATAGTAAGAGGGGCTGAGTTCAGAATTTATTAGTAGTAAGGACACAGAGTGAGAGCCCTATAAGAAGTTAAATAGGGAGACAGTCAAACCACGCCTTTCAGCAACCTCAGTTTTGATAAATGCCGAGAAAAGAATTTCAACTTGGCAAAACAAAGGGAAGCTGAATACATGAACCAATGTAGAGTGAGTAGATTTAAAAGCATGAGATGCAACTAATTATTTTCAGGTGACATTAACATATATTTGATTATTATCAGTCATTAAAAATACCCAAATGCTAATTGCAGAAATATCAGTCTTGCTAAGTTTTTTTAAAAATCTACATTCAAAATTCTTAGATCCGCTCTTAGTTTTTTGAGAAAGGACGACGTTTTTTCCAGCCTTAAACTTCCTCCAGAGAGGAAGTCTCTGGACTCTCTATTGCCAGAGAGATTTAATGATGCTAGTAATGCTGATTGTTTACACAGCAAACCAAATGGTTTTGGACTAACATTGAGTTACAAAAATGTAAAGTACTATTATGAATATGCTTACCTCAGTTTTTCTAAAAGTTTAGAGATCTCATTAAAGTATCAGTGTTCTTTTCTAATTAGCAGATTAATATATGATTGTTACTGAATGAGGTTTATGTTTTCAGTACTTTTTTATAATTTTAGGTCATTGCAACCATCCCAACAAGTAGGCTAAAGTTTTTAAAGGAGGCAGGAAGGCTCACAGAGAAGGAGGAGGTCCCTGAAGAAGAACTCAATGAAGATGTTGAAGAAATCGATCATGCAGAGAGAGAACTTCGACGTGGACAAATTCTCTGGTTCAGAGGGCTCAACAGAATCCAAACCCAGGTATGCTAAAAGGAAACATCCGCATGATCTAGAAAATAAATGCTTAATCTTTGATCAAGGCAAGATAATGTTACAAAGAAAGCCACAGAGCGTTTGTGTGTGTGAATGATGGTGCTTGTTCGTAGCTTTACTGTTTTCAAAAGAGGAACACATGAAATAGTAAAATGGGTGGACTGAACAAAGGGGTATGTGTACTGCAGAGAGAGAAAGTGAAAAGATACAAAATAGTAATATGCAAAAATAGGAATACTTTTTTCAAGACTACCGTGAATGGACATTTTTTTTCTACTTCAGGGATGATGGCTTGTAAAATAGCGCTACTTGGAAAATACCAGCTGTGGCAATGGCTAATAAAACGGTGTGAAGGCTTTCTGTAACATACTGTTTTATTTTGTCAAGAATATATTGTTGCTGCCACTTCTGCACTAACAGAATCCATTTAATTGTTGAGTCTAAAGTACCATTTGATAAAAAAAATAAAATAATCTTTTCTGGTCTGGCACTAACATATACATATTCATGATTAAAAAGAACTTATTTTCTTTCCTATTAGGTAATGAAAAATGTGGTTCTGGATTTGTATTTTTTAGTAGTGAGGGCCTAAGCACCATTAAATATTCAAATGTATGTGTTATCTACTATGAATGACATCTTAGAAATATCTATATTAATTGAAAAAAAACCCAAAAAATAAACTGTTGCTAAATACAACAACCCATGGCGTTTTTTGATATACTAAATACTTGCTCTGAATTGTGATGTTACATACAGTACATAGAATTAGGGTATCTAGTAAAATCTGTCATGTACTGCTAAAAATTTTTTTTGAACTATTTTGGCTTTTTCATTGCAGTGAAGTAGCATGTTTTCTAGCACTCTAGTGCTCTCTACTTGATCAAGTATTTGTGCGAGCTTGCAGAATAGAGCAGCTCTCAAAGACAGATATGTGCTTGCCATATCAAATGTGAATGTTTTACGTGATGCTTACAAGAAAAAGAGGTGAATAATTAAAAAAAATAAATATTTTTTTCTAAAAAGAATCTTTTAAAGAATATTTTTATCTCAGGAAATTTATGTTGCGTTTTTTCGGGGTTTTTTTCAAGATAAAAAGTCTTTTTTCCCTATTTTGATCTACAAAATGAATACTTTTTTTTTGTTTTTTTCCTGGAGAAAGAGATGCAGGCATGCATTTTTAGAAAAAGCATGGGAAGGCTGTTTACTGAAACTAGGACAGTCTGGTCTCTCTATTGCATCCACAGAGCGAAAGAGGTTGAAAACTGGGTTTGGAGAAATTCCCAAGGTTCTGTGTTAAGTAATTAAATACGGATCTCCAGCTTTGGGGTTGCATCTTGAATCTGTTGAGTCAGAAGCGCTCATCATTAGAGAAAATTCAAATTGTCACAGTATAAAGGTGACAAAGAGGTGCCCAGGTAATTGTGATCTTTATGAAAAGATGGCCTCTAAATGTGCATTCTTTTCTTCCTGATGGCTATAGGAGGAGTGTTGCCTGTTAGCATTTCTGTCAGGATGTCTTTCTGGTTGTGGTGAGTGTAAACAACTACAAGCACAAAAAAGCAAATTACGTCCTTTCCGTTCTTCTTCTAGTCTGAGAGGTAGCTTTTAGTTCTTCTGTATAACTTTGTCCACTTAATTCACAGATAAATTATTATTCTTTTATACTATTTAAAACAAAATGAACATTAATTATATTTCTTTGCTAATATCCATCTTGTTTTCCTTTCTGCTCTTGTAGAAATCTCTTCAGTAGGATGTATTGTTTCTTTCCTGCCAAAAGGCCTCTGTGATTTTATTTTTTACTCATTATGTTTATTCAGTGACTTTGATTTTTACATCCATTTCACATCTGTGGAATGATAATGAAAAAAAGGAAGTGGGCCAACAGAGTCCTCAAGAGTTCCAAGGTGTCTACTGGAGAGTGATGAACTTACATGCAGGTCAAATTAGATCCACTGCTGGATGGACCTTGAGTTGAGTGCGTTTTGATGCACTATGTGTTCTGGCCCATCCAAATAAATTCATACACTTGTACTACATTTCTCAGGAAGCCAACTAAAGAAGAGTTGATGGAAGAAGATGAGGATGTCTGTAGCATCCTTGGGGAGCTGGAGGATTTGCAAGAATCCTCTGATGTCTAATGCACTTCTGGAGATACGGAAGAAGGTAGAGCATCCCCTCACTTTATATACATAATAGGATGACAGTAAGATTAGGAGTAAAATCTAGACTCTCATAACTAGATTGATCATTCAAATCCTAACAAGATCAGTTTTCACTATCATACACTCATGCTGTGTATTAGATTATCTTTATTTTGGCTTATTTTCTATTCAGTCATTATTGGACAGCCAGCCACACCACTCAACAAAAGCCTTCCTAAATACTTATTAAGATTCTACTATAGCAGTGTTTTTTTCAGATAACTAACAGATCTCCTTTGTAATACTCCCATAAAAACTCATACAAGCTGACAAACTTTGCAGTACTAAAAATGTGGGGGTGTTTTGCACCCTCTCTCAAAACAAAGGGTTCAAATGTAGATACCAGAGAAAGGATTTCCACTATTGATTCTTCATACTGAAACATCATATATATTTCTCTGAAGACAAGCATGAATTTAAAGAAAGCTATATGAAAAATGACTAGCTACCTACTTCTGATTTTCTACCCACCCCCCCCCTGACTTTTGTTCCTTTAGATCTTTTATTGTCTTATAAATATACTGTAGGACTTCTCTGGATGGATGCATGTTCTCCTCTGAATTGAAGTGCTGCCTTACAGATAGCTCTCTCAGAAGACCACTAACATAGAAGTTTCACAAATGACTCATCCTAGTTATGCAAGTTTCAGAAAGATATAAAGGGGGTCTTAAATGGCATAAAAGACTTTTCAACCTCTGCTAGTTTTAAGCATTTTTTTTCCAAGCCTTTGTTGCAGTTCTCACAAATCCTTCATTCTGAAGGAATAAAAGAGTTGAGAGAAGACTCATTATACCATCTTGGCAGATCTAAGGGCCTTTTGAAAGTTCAGCAAGTTTATCTTCAGGCACAAAGCATGTAATCTGAGTAACAACTGATAATCATTCCATCCTTTTTAATTGTATATTGAATAGTTTCTCTAGTTATGTTGCATTTTAGTATGGAAAAATTCTGAGTGTGGAGGTTTGAAAACTTTCAAGCTACATGTCAGATTTTTAGAACACTGAACCTCTTTCCTCCTCTGGTTCATTCATCCTGTAGGTCAGTTTGCTTTATTTGCTTAAGGTGGGGAAAAACTGTCTAGAACTGCAACTGAAAAATATACAGGTGCCATGTTAATTGATACTGAAAAAAGATTATTCCTCTTTAAGTATTAAAAAATACATTGAGGTGCTGTACTGCATTTTCTTTGCCTTCCTCTTTGCATTAAAAATGTTCCCTTATACCAGTGTGAACCCTATAGCAATGAAAGTTACTCCTGGCAAATAGTTTTGAAGTTAGATAAAAAGTTAGCACCTCATTTTATAGCTTTACCTGTAGCTTTTAATATAGGAAATGCTGCAGTAGCCCAGTGCAAGTAGAATGGAAATTGTTTTATTTCAGGCAGAGAAGGTTTTTGTTTTTTCAGTTGTTAGGTTTTTTGTTGGGTTTTGGTTGTGTGGTTTTTTTAAAGGAACATCCTGTTTGGAGATTAGGTGAATCTCTTGGGTCTGGTTAACATTAATGACAACAGAAATTCTTCCTGAAAATCTATTCTGTGTTAAACATCAGAAAAATGTTTGTTCTGACATGATTACTCTAGTATAAGATCCCTTTTTTCCTTTTAACTACTAATCACTGATATTTTTATTATCTGTGCATATGTCACAAATATGGATCTTCTAGAGTATAGAACATACAGAAAAATGAGAGGTGAAAAATTCCAACCTTACGAATGAGCTTCATAGGTAGGACAGTATTTTTTTTGTCTCTGCCTGAAAGCTTATAATCAGAATATGATTGCATCCTGTATTTCTTCATTATATGATTTATTACTTTCCCCTTTTTAGCGATTTGAATTGTTCTAAACAACTGCATTATTTTGAAATTAAAAATTTACATCTTAATTTTAAATGCACTATTTATTTACCTATGTAGATAAACTCTTTTTCTTTGTTTGGGCCAAGTTCATCTTTCTTGGCTTCAGGCAGAACAGAACCCTGTATGTTCATCTTTGAAGATTCTGAAAAGGTTGTTGTCTTCCCTGCTATGAATAATATTCATCAAGATCTGTGGTAACTTTCTTCAGGAGAATGAGTAAATTACACACCTGTCATTAGTTTCTCTGGAGAAACTATTACTTAGAGATCTTCCCTTATCTTGGCACTTTTATACTAAGGTCTGTCTTTCAGTTTATCAGGAAGCTATTTGTACATCTAGAGATGCCTTTTGGCTTAGAATCCATGTCTTCTGTAGTGCTATGCACTTCATGCTCTCAGTAGGAGTCTTTAAAATCTTTTTTGAATGGTCTCTTTTGAAGAGTGCTCTGTCACCTGTGTTAGATCACAAAACCCCAAGATCAATATTTAATTTTACTTACGCACAGTGAACATTTCAGGTGAGTATTTAGTATGCCTTCCAATGTAACCAATGGTTTGAGCCATATGGTTTTTTTTCTAGATGCCAGTGTGAACCTTAGCTAATGATTCACTTGTACTCCTATTCCATATGCTAACTCACCTTGGACTGTATTTTTTATTGTGACATTTGTATTTGATATGTAATTCAAAACAAGTCTGCTGCAGAAAACACTGAGAGCAGAGCTGCAAAACGTTGGGATGAATGCTAAATACTGTACATGTATTAGTGTCCACATATTTGAATGGGTGTTGTAAACAGGACTCAAAGAGTGGGTCAGTGAACAAATCAGCTATTTCATGTTCGTAGAGTTTTTACATAGTTCAGTGTGACAATTTTACAGCAATAACCTTTGATCCCTTTTACAGCTGGCTGTGATAATGATTATTCCCATAAAAACATGCAGGAAAATAAACAAGGATGACCAAAGATAAGATTATGGGAGGGGATACATTCATGCTATTAAAGATGATGCCATATGAATTTTTTGATTCCCAAGACTGACCACAGCAGAAAATGTTAGCCAATTTATTAAAGTGCTTTCAACTTGGAGAATTTAGGAGGGCTCGCACAAAGATTTGTGCTGGTTTAATTGATAAATAGACTGCTTTATGTTCTCCCAACTACTTTGTAGGCTGTGTATCTTCAGAAATCTGGGTTGCAAGATACAAATCTGGTAACAGTGGGTTACTTTAAACAAGCAGTTGGTTGAATTCTTTTATTTGATACTGCTACTGCTGCTTTGTCTTGTTATGGTTGTACTAGTGTAACAAAGAGGATTTTTTTGGTGATTTGTAGCATGTATTTACTCCTTGCTATTATGTACTGCCAGTCCCTGGCTTTACATTTGTACACAGAGACTGCTTTTTATTGAGTTATACTGGTGACAAAGAATGCCTTGAAATACTCGGCTAGTTTTTTAACTCATTTGTGATGGATATGTCAAACAGTGAATACAGTAGACATATGAAAATAACAAGTAGAAAATTGTAATGTTACTTGCTGCAACAGTTAATCCAGTTCCACATCATCTTCTGTGTGACGTTAAGCACATTGTATAAGGAGAAAATACTGATCTTTTTAAATCTGTAGCTGTAAAAGACCAATATTCACTATCACTATGCTTAATTTATACAAATTTCCATTATCCAAATAGTCAGATAAAATATTGGTGCGTTTTCTGTTTTGTCAGAAACACAACAGAATTTTTATATGCAGCCAGCCTTGTTTTTGTAGACAAAATGGAGTCTTACTTCAAATATGTGAAAAGTTTCTTTGGTTTGGTTGAGTGTTGTCCCCACCCTCTTCTCCCCCAAATTCCAGTTAAATGACTGAATTTTCCTCCTTCTGGAAGAATGCCTAGAGAGCAATAACAAAGTAATTTTATACTCAGTATGCTTCAGTAGGAAATAAAGTACATTAGTTACATCAAGAATTCCAGTTTTATTTACTTTATTTATATATAAATAAAATGGTTTAAATTTTAAAGATTGTTACTTAAAATCTTCTTGTTGTTTAAAATGATTCAGCTCGGCTGCCTTCTATGGAGCCATTTCATTTTATCGAGGCAGAAAATTTGGATTAGTTAGTATCTAAAAACATTACAAGAAACACTTAAAAATACTTAATTCAATTGAAGTAAAGTTGCGTGCACGGTTGATTTATTGTTTTTCATTATTATTCCTGTCAGTTATGCAACTGTATCCATACCTTAAGCAACTTGTCTCATTCTTTCCTCCATTACAGATCGAAGTAGTCAATACTTTCAAGAGTGGCACTTCCTTTCAGGGGGCTCTAAGGAGACAGTCCTCCGTCACAAGCCAGACCCAGGATGTAACCAATATTTCTAGCCCTAGTCACGTATCGTTATCCAATGCTCTTTCCTCTCCTACCAGCACATCTGCTGCTGCGGCTGGGCGTGAGTGTGTATTCTTAATGCATCAGACCTACAGAGATGCCAACTTGTGTAGCAGTCACTTGAGACTAAGCTACTTTGCCCTTTGTCCCATTTTGTCCTGTTATGTTTTATTAGTTTACACATACCCAGAAACTCAAAACAATGAGTACTTTGTGTACAGTAGATTCTCTCCTTGATTCATGGCAAACTTTGGTAACTTACTGTTAGCACAGGAATTTCTAGTCAGCTTTTTATCCAGTGTGTGGGGATTCTGATTTTATTTGAGGCTTCTGTATCACGTTTTCTCAATCTCATTGGATATAAGTAATTTAAATGATTCTACAAATATCTTATATTAAGCAATAAAGCTTGTCCGATAAAAAATCATTCCATCTGGAAAATGGTGTGGAATACAGATCACTTGTGTCCAAGAAAGATGTACTCTCGTACAGGTCCAGGAAGGGACAAGGACATAGAGAATCTGGTTTGTTTATTTGTTAGAAGCAGCAGGTTTCTAAACACCTAGTCTTGACACAGCTTTCTTTTATGTGCAAACAAAGCATCTAGTGAAGAGTTAGTGAAGTGAATAAAAACTTTGAAATGGCTCTTAAGAAAGGGCTGTTTGAGTAACACTACAACTCCAGTTGCTCAGAAAGACTCTTGCTTTTTGGGCTTACATTTTTATTTTTATTTATTCAGGGCTGTAAGTAGCTATTTTGTTTTAGAGCATCACCAGCACCAAAAAAAATATTTAAATAATTTCTAGAACTCAGTTACAAGCTTGTCACCTACTTTACAGAACAATGCGGTATATTCCTTTTGCAAATTTTAGTCAAAGGTTGGCCAAACAGACAAGAAGCCAGTTTTGTCTGTCTGGTTAACAGAGAGGTAAGGCAGACAAAAGAAGGAAATAAAATTTCAGAACTTCTGGAGAAAAAAACAGAAGCCTGGCCTTTCCTTTCAGTTTGAGTGCAAACCTTTTCTGTATGTGAACATAGAATTTTAGACATGCTTTAGAAGTTTTGTTGGAGTTAAAAGTCAAAGCAGAAACTTTGCTTTTGCTAAGAACTGAAAGAGCCATTAATGTTCCACCTTTGGCAGTGGTCCCCTGGAGAAAATTTGTATCTTTTCCTGGTTTTTCCTTTCTTTTTTCCTTTTCTCCAACAGCAGCAGCCGTTTCAGGGCAGCAGCATAATCAAGAGAAGCAGAAACACTGAGCTGTGTGGCACTGCTGTGCCACAGGCTCTGTAACCTGCTTCTGAGGACTCAGAGCCCAAGTTCCCTGGTTTCCACACCAAGCAGGACACAAAACACTGCACACAATCCAGCCTTTCATCCAGGGAACCATTTCCCATAATAACATTTCTATATTTGAGCAGAAAACAGAGAGTAACTCGTCTGCCGTGGTAAACGGTTCAGTAACATCCTGTAGCTGGCAGTCTGAAAGGATAGATCTAATAAAATGAGACAATTTATCTTCTCTCCATTGCAGCTAAGCAGCTAAGAATTGAATGGTCTTGTGTCTTGACAAAGGCCTTCCTAAGAGATGGGCAGAAGTTAATTAATAGGAAGAAGCCTAACCTGCTACAGTCTTTGGTGTTGCTGTTTATTTGGAGAAATAAAACAGGTCTATGGAGCTCATCAGTTATGACCCTATTTTTACAGTAAAATAAAACCCATATGATTGACTTATTAAGCTATCCAGAGATAAATATCTCCATAGCAGAGGACAATTAAGAGTTTGGGCCTTTTAAAGTTGTTATTCTGGACTGTTAGTATTTTATTATTGCAATATAATGTCTGTTTAGTATCAAACCAGTGTGTGCTTCAAATTACAGCCATTAGGGGATGTTCTTAATTATTAATACAATGACACAAACCTAATGAATGACAGTGAAAAAGCCAAGAAAAAAGAAAATTGTTTTTATTTTTAAATTGGGTGTTTACAGTTGGTTTTTCATCTTCCAGAATCTGGAAAACTTTTCCTAATTCAAATTGCATAGAAATGCAGTATATTTTTGTGAATTTGCATTTTCTGAGAAAATTTCAGCTGCAAAATGCACACCAAGGTCTAGTTTTCAGCTCCTTGCTTTAAATGTATGTGGTCGGACAGAACTGACTTCTTTCCTCTTAGCTGCTCAGAGTGATTTAAACCCTAAATTATTACCTTCTTCCTCAGAGGTGGGAGGGAATAACAGGATAATTGTACCTCTGGTTTTGAAGGCTTTTCCTCTCTTCAGGAATCTCAAAAATCTTGCATATGGAGATACATTAGAGGTAGTATGAAGGGAAAATGACAAAAAGGTCTAACACTTGTAAGGGCCCAATATGAGATACTGTCAGAAAAGTTCATTTTCAGAGAAATGGTGCTCAGCATGTTGCACCAATCAGGATATTTCAGGCATCATTTTGGGTGCCTCAGATGCAGAGGTTCTGATATCAATACTTGATAAAAAATACAAGCATCACACAGTGCTCTATCAATAAGAATACATAAGTGTACTTTAACGGTGCGTTTGTGCTATACATTACTAATTGTAATGCTTTTTAATATATAATTAAAATTTTATTTTAATTTTTTTAAATTAATTTAAATTTATTTTTTATTTTAATTTTAATATAAAATTAAAATAATTATGACACCTCACCAATCTGCAAGATTTCTTCTGTAGATTTATAATAACATCTTTGCATTTTTAATAAAATATACTTTCTAGTATTTTGGGGTAGATGAACTAACCTTTAAATCAAATGTTTATGCTTAAAAAGAAATCTGCCTATCAAATGCAGCTACATCTACGGTAGTTTGAAAGAGATTAGCAAGCTATTACCTGAAATTTTCAGTTATTCATAAATATGGCACATTCAAATCTTTCATAAGGTTATGGAATACCTCAATTAAAAGCAATTTATACGAAGGCATATTCATGAGAGTACTAAAGTTTCCCTAGTTAAGTTGATGTTTTTAGCTGTCATGATGGTTTTGCCAATAACAAATTACACATTTCAGGAGTAATTAATTGATAACAATGCAGTCTATATTATGAATCTTTTCTCTCTTTTGAAAAATGTTGTCACTTTAAATAGACATAGTAAAATTTTCTGCAAATTAACACACAGAATCTTATTTACTGTGATAAAAGTAGAAAAAATATTTAAATGCAAACGAAATATTGCACACATTTAAGCTACAGAAAATGAAAACAGGAGAAAAATAAGGCTCTGTGTGCAGCATTTTTTCATATTTGAGCATGAACACTCAAGACACACAGTCTTCTGCCACTGGAAAGCTGTTACACTACAGAGGTAGAAGTGGTTTTAGATACCAGACCATCCCTTACCAGCATCAGTGGATATGTATTTTACATGCATTTTTTTATACATTTTATTTTGGGAAAAGAAAATTAGATCCAGTGGGGCAACAGAACACCTTTTTTACTTTGGAAGCTCAGAATTAGTAACACAAAATCTAGCTTGTGCTTAAAATTAAATATATGCTTAAAGCCTTTGCTACTACATTGGTTAATTAGAAGATGAGTAGATCTAACTGTACACAAAGTGAAAAAGTTATTCTTTATCGTAATCTCTTTATATCTGGTCTGAGATGTTTATATTATTAGTATGTAATTCCTTCAAAAGAACATTTCCAAATTTTCCAAGAAAGATGCACATTTAATATTTCTTTGTACTTGCTCTTCCTCCTATTCTTATATATAGTTAATACTGTTCCTAAGTCGAAGCAGCCAGAAACTGCAGTTGCCTTATCAAAAAAAAAATCCTTTCTTTTGTAAAACGTTATAGTATTGTTAAGTGTAGAAAACATTAGGGAGGGAAACATAAAAACAACCACCACCAAAGGGCAACCTCCCAGATCATGAATCTGCTGTAGTTTTTGTACTTGCAAATTCCTTTTTCTTTGCTCTGTTGAGGTCTGTCGTTTTTGTCTGAGATTTTTAGAAGTGAGTATTCAATGGAATCACTTACAACTCTTTCTTATACTAACTCTAGCAACAGTGTCCTCAAGAAGCAACTTGTAAGATTGGCATAGGAAAAAAATTCACAGTGATGACTGCTTTTTATAGCAGCCAGTTAAAATATTGCCAAACATTCACTAAATATTCACAGAAGTATTTTTCAATCATACAGATCTCTAAAGGTTCTTTGAGGGTTTTTTGTTCAGTTGTCTGGTTAGTTTTTAAAAAATGTTTTCAAGAAAAAGAAGATCATAGAACCCTTAAGGCTGTGTTTTAGCTTTGATTTTCTTTTTTGGAGGAGTCTGTTACAATCTTCAGAAGTGAGGCTAATTTGCATGGAAAACCAAAGTTTTTCATTCTCCCTTTAGTTGAAAAACAGCTGATGTTTATCAGACTTGCCAAGAAACTGTCATTATAGGTTGAAACTTTCTTTACAAGTGCAACACTTGTCTTGGAGTGGCACATCTGCAAATTGCGTGAAACTAACAAGACATTCAGCAAGCTTAATTCTTGTGCATGTAACAGCCCATCTACTAATAGATAATTTTAAAAAGAGAGCTTAGTTTAGCTATTTGTTATCTGTTATTTATGAAAATCAGATTGGTTTTGGATCAAGAAAAATTATTTACTGTTCGAGCAGCTTTTCCTTTTCTATATTCTGATGTATTTAGTTTCCTATAAATATAATCATCGTTCAGCTGGACTGATTTCACAACTAAATTTTTTTGTTTGGATCAAATTTTCTTATGAAGAAATATGGGAACAAATGTCTTTAAAATATACATATATATATATAAATCTTCTGTTTTGATAAAAGCTAAGGCAACAGTTACTACTCCATGTTGATCTATATTCAGATCATAGACCAAGTCTGGAGGGTGTAGTAGCCTTAGTGAAAATGTCAGTAGCTTTCTGTGGCAACATGGTACAGCTATCACAGGAGAAAATGGAACAAGCAAACCATGACTTTAAACAAACTCCACTAAAATTAGGATTATAAAAGTTACACCATTTTGGAACACTGTTAAAATATCACCTCATAGAGACAGAGATACCATACTTGAAGCTTAGATGTTCCCGCTGGTTATAACCAAGATTTTGCAATTCTTTTGGGATATGTAAGATGTAACTCAACTTCTGTGTATCATCGGTGTAAGGAAACTAGGCTTAAAGTCTAAATATAAAACCAAGTCCTTAGTGGAGATATGGCGTGGCAAGAAGGTTTAGACTCCTAACACCAAAATACATTCTTTAAAAGCATTGTATAATATATTTAAACTTTTCCAAATGCGATACAAAAATGTCAGACTCCATAATTTTGCAACAATCCTATAATAAAGGAGTTCTGTTATCAAAAGTGGAAGACTTGCAAATGGTTCTGATCCCATACTTTAAAATTCAGTGGAATAATAACCATGTGAACCTTTTGTGAAATAGGAATCAGACCTCAGAATTCCACAGGATATGTAGGTTTTTTTTTTTTCCTCTTGCTACATGTCGTTTGACTTTTCAGCAGTACTTACTGGATTTACTGCATATTTATATAAAAAGAGAGTAGCACAGATAACATTTATGCATCTATTTCACTCATGAAAGTAAAAACCTAGAAATTATAGTTTTAATAAGATTTACTGGAGTTTTTATTTTATCTTGCAATTTGCTCACCTTCTGCATCATACAATCCAGGGTATACTAGCCACAGTATTTACCAGTGACTGCAATACATACAGTATCTTATCTTGTGGATACTTAATCTGATTTTGGTCACCTAAAACTGGGAGGATTAAATATAGACAATAGCAAATATACTGAAGATGTGCCATATATTTCAGAGCTTAATATAAGCAATAGTACTTGATCAAACTCTTTTACCTTTGTATAGCTACAGTCTTGATGTAGAATAGTATCAGTTACACCTAAGAGTTGGCATCTCTTTGCAAAATTGACCTCTTGTTTACAATTTTATACTAATCACCTTACTGATCTTTCAGTATTGAATTTATTTGCTTTTGCAGTGCCCTACTCTCTACTGTCTGAATATTAAATGTGTTTGTTTTCCCAGAGGGCTAGAGAACATTGGACAAAAGGGTTCAGCAGGAGAGAGTGAAATAAAAAGAGGTTGTGAGTCTTTAACCTTGAGCCTGAAATGAATGTGAACCAAACTCAAGATACTTGGCTTATATGAAGCCAGGTAAACATTCGAGTATAAGCCCACACACTACCAACCATAATAAATCTCTTGATGCTTATCAGGCCTGATGGTATTTTGCCTAGATTGTTGTAGTTAGGAATGAGATTCTGAACTTCATCTTTTTCTTCTGGTGGGAAAAATTGTAGCATCTAAAACTCTATTTCTTTTTATTTTTCTTGCCTGATGCAGTATAATAAATCTAACTTTCAAGGTGGGATGGATCCGAAGAGTTTTTTTCTATTACAGCTACAGAGAAGAAAGAAGTGGAAACTTAGAGCAATGTCAAAAATGTCCTGAAGTGTTGTCCCCACAGTCTTTTGTTTAAAAGCAGTTCATTTTTTTCTGTTGTCTCCATTACTGTCAGAAAAGGGAGCTATATCACACTGTTTGTCTTCCCTTGGCATTGTCAGTCTCATAAAGAAATATCATTACATGAACTCTACATAGTTCATAATAAACCAACACTTTTTAGGTTCTATCCATCATGGGTATGTCCCTGCTTTTACATGCTGTACAACTATAACAACATTATATGAAGTTCATCCGCTTTACTTTATCTTAAAGAAAATAAAAGAAAGTAATGTGGGCTTTGTTTCAGCAGAGCCTCTAAACATTTTACACCAGATATTATTTCAAAACTTGATATTAAGCATGTATTAAAAGAATTTGTTGGTGTTGGGCCACTGGGTAAATAATATTTTTTAGGTCTTAGCTTAAATCTGCCAGTATTATTATATATAAATCAAAATGCTACCATTTGTATCCAACAAAACTTACACCTTTGTTTCCACTAGCATAATGAAAGAAGCGGCTTATGTTCCTGTAAGCAATAATTTGATGCATTGGGGGATAGACTAGGAACAAGGTTTTGAATTACATTGCAATGCAGAAATTCTGTCAATGAATGAGGCACGACACTAAAAGCAATAAAATTTTCTTCTAGCTGCTGGACTAAATATAGAAAATTTAAAGTTGGGGAGGGGGTTTCTCCTCAAGTGACAAATTAATGGAAACCATATAAATATATATCTGAAACTGTAGAGAATTTTTAAGAAATGAAGGTAGTTTTCTTCAGTTCCTTAGTGAAGAAAGCTTAGAAAGCGAACTTTATGTATTTTTGGCTTTAGGGATTTGCCCAAGTTTGGCCTATACATTACCGTTGTGTTCAGAAGATTAACTAGGTATCAGCAGATTTGAACTCTTTCTAAACTAATATTTCCAGTAAAAATCACTATGAACAGGTAGAAGCTATTCTACTAATATATAAATGTTACCACAAGACTTGGAACAGTCCACATCAAACCTTTGCCACAGATCTTCTCACCGATTGATGGGACTGCTGGCTGATAGTGCATTCTGCTGTTATAACTTCAGATTGCTGTGTAAATACATCTAAGTAAAAGATCAAAGTGTAGTGTTCTCTTTCACTGGATCATTAGTTCAAGCAGTCACTGCAGAGTACCAAAGTCAGGCCACAGCAGGCAGGTTTTAATAACTGGCTTTCAAATGCAACCTAAATCTATAGTTTTCCCTCAGTTATGCACGATATTAGTCAGCTAGACTGACAAAAAGCTTGGTATTAAATGCAAATTGGATGCCAAATTGTGATGTTAAATGCAATATAGATGCTTCCCTTCTACAGAACTTGGAGCACTATAAATTTAAATCATTTCCTCCCTTGCTAACCCATAGAGGCTTAAATACAGATTGTGCAATTTGAAGAAAAGCTCTACTTTCATTTGATTCTGCTGGATCTGTTCAAGCATAATAAATTGCAAACTTTTTTATTTAAGTAAAAGTTTACCTTTATGAAAAAGAATCTAGCTGGCAAATAAAATCTGAATCTATGCAATAAGAAGTGGCTGTATTCAAGAGAATTAAATCACTTTGTAAGATACAGCAAACAGCTGCTACTGAATTAGATGGCTGTTATGTTTATTTAGATAGAAATTGTAGGTAGCTTTGCATAAAATGTCACTATATCAGCCCATACTATAAAGTAAACATTAGAAATAAATTTCCTGGTTTAAAAGTGAATAATATAGTACGATTGCCTTGAAAAAAACACACTATTTTTTCATTGTTTAGGCTAATTACTTTGCACTTTAAAATGCAGGATGGAAAGGCATAGATAATGAGGAAATTAAAATGTCACCTCTTCTCCCTGAGTTCAAATCCTACCTTTAGTAATGCAAATGAATCTTTTATCCCAGTCTGTTTGTTCACTCTACAGAGAACCATCACATAGCACAGCACAACTCAAAACCCTGGTTTATAATTCCCAGTGCTCCACCAAGGAGGTGTGAGGTGGAGGCATTAGGAACACTCTATGATTCTAATGTCTAAAATTTATTCTTTTTATCTTCCTTTTGACTTGCACCTCTGCCAGCCTCCAAAAATCTTCTAGTATCCCAAGATCTGGACAAGCTGTGCTGAACCAATCCAATCCTCTTATTCAAAGCATAAGCAGTCGCATGAACCACTTTTTCTCCTGTGCCCTGCTGTTACCAAATACCTGTATCCAGAGAAGGGAGAGTATTTGGACTGACCAAATCTGTCTCTGAAGATGGCATGACTTCTGCTATTGGGATTTTGGAAAGATGATGACTATCTAAATTTAGAGAACATAAACAAGGACAAAGGTCAAAGAGATCAAAAGACAAGTCAGCCTCATTCCTAACTGCGCTGAAATTGTGTACAACTTGGACAACTCCAACCACAGTGTCAGTTAGATGCCACAGCTCTAACACTGTGACCCCATGGCTCTTCTAAAATGCAACCTTGCCGATTAAAAGAGGAATTAAAGCTCTACAAAGTAGTGGTGTATTAGGCTAAGTGATAATGTGCAGCATATTATACATGTAAAAAGATACACATACCAACCACCAAACCATTTCAAATGTGTGTGGAGAAGCTTTCACGATGCCTGCTTGCACCTTTTCTGCCTCTGCCTGTGTTTTGGTCTCCCCTCTAAGAAATGCTAAAATTTCGCTCATGAACTACATGGAAGTAGAAGGATAGAACTCATATTTAGTCATAAAACATTTGCCAACAGATCACGTTTTGCCATTCTGTTTTTCCCTCTCTGCCCCCTCAACCCCTTCCAAAAGTTACGTTTTTTTCAGCAGTAAACCAGCACAAACCTTCACTTCTTTTCCGAACTGGTAGGTCACTGGGATATAGACAGCATCCCTCCCTTTGCTCACCTGCAGAGGACTTAGTGTCCCTACTCTGCAATGCTGCTCACTCTGTTCCTTTCATTTCCTACTGGGAGAGCAAGTTGCACTCTTCCCAACAGTCTAATGGGCTGAGTCTCATAGTTCATTTTCACCTGTGTTTTTACTGTCAGGTGGTTAATGACATTAGCGTGACCTTGGCAAAAGTCAGCTGACCTAGTTTAAAGACTGCATATATGGCATAAATTGTGTCGCTTTCAGTATTTAACTTTACAGTGAGACACAGAAAATGAAAGAGCTTGCTGTTTAACCATGTAATTCAATTAAACCCAACAATCAATACATTATTTTATGTTTTTTATATATATTAAAAAGTTAAATGGCTAGAACAGTGGGTCTATACTCGAGTGTTTACCTCACATATGCATGAAGAAAAAATAAAAGTTGGTTCAACAATACTATGTTCACATTATCCAGGCTTCCAAGTGTAGTTGTTGTGTGCAAGTTATCTCTGTTCATGTGGTAACTGTGATTTTTTTTTAATTTTTTTTCCCCTGTGGCAGCATGATTATGCTTAGTACTTTGTCTGCTTGGCTTTATGTGCTCTTGGCTGCATTCATTTAGATTTTGCTTTAAAACATTTATATTACTTTTTTACACTTGGCTCCTGTGTGTGTCTCATACGTACCCATCCAACTGTGTCTGTGTTCTGTGCTTTTCTGTTCGTGAAGTGTGATATGTTATGTGTAATGGTTTTTTAACAATATAAAAGAGACTTTTTTAATTAAAAAAGCCTTCCTACTTACTCACTGCAAAACTATCAATATGCATGGTTTTACATTTGCATTACAATTAACATGGCTTGTCTTTTACTAGGGATGTACCACACGAGTGGATGTTCGCTTTCTTTAACCAGTACTTCCCATCAGTTCTTTGATGGCTTTAAACTTGATTTATTTTAATATTGCAGTTGATACAGAAATTCAAAATGCACATAACTGAGCCACTCGTTTATGCATATAACATCCAGAGACTATGGACTTCAGCTGCCTGCACTGCCCTAACCATATGCTACATTTTTCACGAAGTACTCTCTAACACAGTGTTACCCCTGGAAGGTGCTACCTCTGACACCTCTTTCCTTTTCTCCCCCCAGATCCGCGTCGTGAAGGCATTCCGTAGCTCTCTCTATGAAGGTTTAGAAAAACCAGAATCTAGAACCTCTATTCACAACTTTATGACTCATCCTGAATTTAGGATAGAAGATTCCCAGCCCCACATCCCACTCATTGATGACACAGACCTAGAAGAAGACCCTGCTGTCAAGAAAAACTCAAGTCCACCGTCTTCGCTGAACAAGAACAACAGTGCTATCGACAGTGGAATAAATCTTACAACTGATACAAGTAAATCAGCTACCTCTTCTAGTCCAGGAAGCCCAATTCATAGCCTGGAGA
>VZRU01004136.1:106317-160623 GCA_013398155.1 Pedionomus torquatus | reverse complement strand
TAGAGATATATACATATAAGTATATACATAATTAATTATATATATGTATATATCTATCTATATATATATAGTTATATATATATAAAGTTTCTTTGTTGGCATGTTGCCTTGTTTCTGCTCAAATTGCTCTGACTATTTTAACTTATTTATGTCCTAAAAAAGAATGTAATTTGTTTACAAACCTGTAGATAATATCCTTGACCATTTGTAGGGTTAAGAAAGCACTTCCTGCCGAAGTAGTATAAAAATGGCTCGGCTCAGCTCATTGAAAACATCTGTAATATCACACCCTGGATATTTTATTACAACTGTGTTCTGATTTCTGCCTGATTTTTTTTTTTTTTTTTTTTTTAAAAAATTNTAAATAATGTAGATACTGCTAGTAAATTAACAAAAGAAGCCAAAATATAACACATTGGATGTAGCATTGTGATCCTATATACAGGGAGGTAAAATAGGCTTCCTTTGTTTCAAATAAAAATCAAAATGATAAGGTTCTCTCTTTTTTTTTTTCCCCCCTCTGATAAATCTGCTTGAATTTGTTTTGGTGCAGCATACAGTAACGGAGGCTATTTCATTCTGTAAGCATATGGCAGTGGCTTCCAAAAATATTTTTAGAGAGATATTATATGAAACTGAGTTGAGTTTATAAATATAATTTAAACTAAGTTATATTTGGGTTGTCTATATGGAGATAAAACTAATGTTAAAATATTGTGATATATTGTGTTAATCCTTTTCAGTTAGTAATTTAGGCATTTATTTCCTTATTACTTGCAAAGTATGGGCTGTTGGCATTTTGGATGAAAATCACTGTAGGTTGTTGCTTTGATTTTTTTAAAAAAGAAAAGTATAATTTCTGCACTATTAGATCTGAATGAAGCTTTATTAATTGTATATTGAGATGTGCTTTGTGTGAATTTTTAATTTTTTTTTTAACTAAGCTTGTCTTCCTGTAGTCACAAGGTATACTGTATCACAATAATACATTATTTTACCTTGAGCTTTCCATGAAGAAAGTTATTTTGAAAACCTGCAGTATGGAGGGTGAAAAATATTTTTCAAGATGGTAACAGCCCTGATAACTTAAAATTTATGAGCTTATATAATTGCTATGTCAACCACTTGAATGCTAAGCACTTTGTGGATCACGGATTTTTCATAAATAATTTTTGTATTTAATATAAAGTTTGCTCGGAGACTTTTCAGCATATGATCTTTTCCATAATTGTACAGTGCAAAAGACATTTTGAATTACAGAATTGATTATGCTAGATGTGTTGAAAAACACTCTCAAAGTAGCTTGATAAATTGATTTGTTAAGGTAATACCGGTTGTCTTAAAGTTGGGTCATAAAGTGGTGCATCTCTGCAGTCACAGGAACTAAACTAAGCCAGAACTCTCCAAAACAAGATTAGACTTATGGCCAAACTGCAGACTGAAATAAAGTGTTTTCAGGGTGCATCGAGACTATTCAGCCAGGTAAAGCTCTAATCAGCTTGAATTGCCAGCTCCCGGACTTTTGTGTAGAAGCTTGAATGTTATTTGGCTTTAACTCTTAGTTCGCTATCTGATTCAAACTTTTCACTGAACAACAGAACAGGTCTTTGAAGGCAACAACTCTCTTCTCAACAGATAGCGTGACCCGTTTCTTAACAGTAAAAAGATAGCATGAAATCATAATTATTTTAGCTAACTCCTAGCAACAGTGATTGAAACTCAGCCAGGATTGTTCTTCGCTTTGTAAATATGGTGATTAACCTTTGTATAACATATATTGGGTTTCTATGGCCTACTTGGGATATCATATTCAGAAGAAAAAAAAAAGTGTTATCTATTTACAGGGGAGCCTCTAGCTTTGGACTTGAACATCTACAGAAGCTATTAATACTGGAACAATTTATTTTCAGCATCTTAACACTGACTGTTTGCCTTTTTATTTTCAAACACTTCATATTTTTTCTTGGTTCCATTTCTTTTTTAAATTTTCCTGTAGGAGTACCCCTCCCTAAGGTACCATTTGCAGACTTGAAAACTGTTAAGAAAACGAACACTGCATTCTGTATATATATAGTAAAACATATATAAACTGAGATGCATAGAAAACTTGGGCTTTTGTGAGCAGAGACTGTGCTTTATGTATATGATAAATGATAGATATTTTTTTTTTTAAAAGCAGAATAGCTATGACCTTTCAACTACAAGTCGTGCATCACAATTCCTTTCTTTTATTGCTTGACCTCTCTGTGATGGGAACAATGGATCAAAAACCAAAATGATCAGTTTGTTAAAATTCCCTGCAATATATAAATGCTCGCTCTCTACGTACTGTACTTAGCAGCATGAGATTTGTGGACAACAATACAGTGGTACATTGGCAATCCATCCCACTAGGGGTTATTAATATATGTTCATTCATCTGTTTTTATGAATTTTTTTATCTAGACAATAATTGTAAATAAAGAACTTACTCTGTCTGTTCATTTAATACTATGCAAAAGGTTATGCTTTCTATTGTTATTCTTATTCCTACAGTGTGATGCTGGAATGTTTGTGGTTTCAAAAAAAAAAAAAAAAAAAGAAAAAAGTAAGTAAAATATGTGATGTAAATTATTTTATAGTTTGAAACAAAATGATAAAGTTTTACTCTTGCTGCTTTCTGTCTAATAGATCTCTCTTGGCAGGAGCACAAGTGGAAAATTTAAAGAAATAAATTCACAAAGCAGCATGAACAATAATGGTCTGAATGTAACAGCTTTCTTTATTTTCACCTGAAGTCATTAGATCTGGCTCTGGATTCCCACTGGGATATTTTGATGTAAAGGTGTATGCAAATCTCCTGGATTGGCAGTAAGAAGCCTGCTCACCAGTCAGTGGTTGCCCTCCCATTACACCCAGGCAATGGCTCAGGCAGAGTCCTTTTAATTCCTGTCTGACTGCGGGTCAGTGTAACGCCTAGAAAGAGAATTCAGTCTGTGCTATGGTGGTGCACAGTGGTGGGAATGACTGATGTGAATGCTGCAGTGAAGTCAGCACAGAATCAGTAAAATGGATGAAAGATCTGTGAATTGCCATTTCAAAGAATTTGTTTAATCTTGGTCCTAAGTCCAACAGATGTTGAAGTCTGATTTCCTATCACTTTGGCCCACATGATGTATCCCTCCATTTATGTATGTATTTTTTTCATCTCTTTTCCCCTCTGTCACAATCAAAAAAAAAGGGCTATTGAAACTTTGTAGGACTGGAGGGAATTCCCATTCTGGTGCATAGGCCCTCAGCCCAGAAGGTGCTTCCTTCCGCACCCCCACCCCCCGACTTAAACTAATACAGTTGTTCCGTAAACTGCAATACAGCTTGTAATCATACAGTAGCATTGCCCTAGCAAGAGCAAGGTTTAGAAGTCAGCCAAACAGACATAATGATTTGAACGTCTCACACAAGGTGTGGGGTAAGTAACATGTATAATCTCTTTTTTAAAGATTTTTTTTTTTTAATTACAGATTTTCCTGTCTCATCACCTAGATTGCAAGCTTGTACCCATAAATTCTGTATGACAAGAAGTTTGATAGCAGCCAAAACTACCATGAAATCAATGAAATACTGCTACGTTGGGAGAATAGTTACCAATAAATAAAAACATATTCAACATTGTAAATTCAACAAAAACCCAATATAAAACAGTTGTTAGCCGTTTTCTTGGATTGGTTGAGGTTTACAACTGCTTTGCAATTCAACTGTTCTCTGCTTTGTTTTTTTGTGAGCTTAGTCTACAGTCTGTTACAAGCTGACAATCAGAAAGTATTTGTCTTTTATTTCTCTGCCACTCATTACACACATAACTTTATTCAAAGCCTTAGTCCAAGTGCTTTTGGCAGAACTCTTCATCTTTGCAAAAAAATACACATGCATTGAAGTGCTAGTAAGAAAGCAGACTGGGATTGTTCAGGGCATTTTAAGCCCTGTGTGTTAATCTTCTGTCAGCTTCAGAGATCTGTTTTATGAGTTGCAACTTTTCAAGAGAGCTTGTGAAATAGTTTGTTAGCACTGCAGGTGTGAATTGTAGGTGTAAATTTGGAAGAATAACAGGGATGAAATTCCCTGTGATGCTTACTTCCTGTTCTTTGCATCAAATTGAAGATTCAAAAAGGTGCATAGTGTTTGAAGTTCTTAGTCCATCACAGTGAACTAAAACTGATACACTGATCCAGAATAAGAATTCCAGGTTTTATTCTTGCTATTCTTCTTTTACCCACACTAAATATACTGCTAAGAAGGTGAGACTAGTCATGCATGCCTAGATAGAAAAATCAGGTGCTGGTCGCATATGCTGACGCTACACTAAATGCCACTAGATGTATTTGATAGGAGACATTGTACTGATATGGAATGGGGGAAATGTTTCATAAGCAGTAGATGAAGGAGAGGCAAAAAAAGAGAAAAGTAGGGAGAAAGAGGAAGAAAATTCACTTGCATGTGTAGTTGCTATATACTGAAATGAAATAAAATTCTGCTTATTATTGGCATTGAGTTCTAATACAAGAGATACAAATAGAATTCTCTGTCTACCTGCCTTTTCCAACTTGAGTCCAAGGTCATGAATGGGCTGAGGTTTCCAATGTGAGATCTAGACCTCCAACTGGAAAACACTGGTTTACAAAACTCTTGCCCAACTGTTACTGTAAACCTGATGTCTCTCTGACCAGAAGGCTGACCAGAAATAGATGATCTTCAGCATCCTCTTCCAGCTTATTTTTTTCTGTTGTTCTATGATAAGAAAATAAATGGCACAATTGTGGTACTTGTCTACTTTAGAGTAGTACCACACTACTTGCACAGGCTGTGAGACAATCAGGGTTCAACACTTCAAATGTCCTGTTGGTATTACACTATTCTTATAGTTGCTTTTGAGGAATGACAAAAATGTAAGCAATAGACATTTCCTATTTATATTGGTATTCCTGCAGCAGTATGAGACATTGACGTAGTAAAACATAATAAAAAGCTTGCATAACAAAATTGATTCATTGCCAAGATCAAGACTGGAGTATACATGTAAATTGCCCTGGATTATAAACTGCAAATCCATATTTCTAGTTTTATCAGCAAATTAAATCAATTCAGGTAATGCTTAGTTTTGTTCACCAACACATTGAGACAAGAGGTGCTAAATAAGAGAGAAAAGTGGTTTTGTTTTTTTTTTACAAAGCGGTATTAGGAATATTATGATCTAAACTGATGGAAACTGAAGAAAATTATGGTTAAACAATTTATTTATTAAACCAAATCAAAGGACGTATTTACAATGTTTTCTCCCATATGTTGAAATTAACTTTGATTATCTGTGTACCTGGAAGACCATGTTTGCCTAGTACCCACTGAAGTGTGACATTCCAGGTCAGGGAATGTAGTTCTTCACTTATTCTGTCTCTGAGGGATTTGTTCACTTTTTAAGCAAATTACAAAGCACCTGCCTCTACCCCTTGTGTGTGTGCAATTAAGAACCTTGAGGAGCTGAGCTGGTATAAGCTGCGTTGGTGCATAGCCAATGAAATTACTTTTGTTTTTACAAGATCATCTACAATTATGAAATTAGAAAAAAAAGTTATCTAGCTTTCTTGAAAAAACTGTATTGAACATTTTTGGCATCTGTTTAAGATGACCCTATATGTATTTGTAAAACCTGCTAGTGCATTCATCAGTGGGTTATTTCGAATTATTTCAGATTCAAGTTTCATGAGAGGCATCATAGGTTATTTTCACAAAAGATTAAAAAAAAAAAATATACACATTATTTGCTGACAAATCCCATTAATAAGTTACCAATACTTTCTCATCAAAGCTAGGAAAGCTTTCTTATGCTTACTTTGCATAGATAAGACTAATTATAATTGCTAATTTGACCCATGTTTGGAATTCTTTTATAAAAGACACAGATTACAGGAGTTCTAGAACACGGTTACCTGTCATTGTGTACATAAATAGTGCTTTATGGCTGGGAATTAGCTGAATCAAATCGAATGCTTTCTGTCACAAACAAGCATTCCAAATGCCTGACAGTATTACAGAGCTACCTAAAGCAGAAAGCATCATGCACTCTCTTATGTGCCAGCACTAGCATTTTTTTAGTTACATGGCCAGTAACAGACTGCTTATCTACTTTTTTTCTGACTGTTACTGTATAATTTCAGTTGCTTTCTAGCCAGTTCCATGACTGGTGTCACCATCTGACAAAATACCATCATGCTTCACATTAGCTGACATTCTTGCTGGAAGTACGAGCAAGGCTGGGGAGACTGACCTCTTTACAGAGCTGTAGGATATCCAGCATTGGCTGTCCCTAGGGAAACCATTTCTGCTTACATATGTACCTTTTTGGTGGAGTTTTATCTACCATGAAAAATTAAAATAATTTCTAGTTGGTTCTACAATTCTATTTTTGCTGCTTGTAAGGGATTTGAATATTTTCAGTATTTTTCTATTAGATTCTCTCTGCTATTACCTATAAGCCTGAGGTGATAAAAATGGTCTTAGTGAAATACGCCTTTTTATCTATTTCCTTGTATTAGTGCCAATCGTCTCCTATATCTCATGACTCCTAGATGTAAATTACATTTTCACTGTATGAGAAAAACAGAGAAATACCACAATGGTCGAGTATGCTGTAGGGATGATTCAATTGCCTTTCTTTTCATTTGTACATTTACAGATAGAAGCACCATCTAATAATGGCAAAGCATTTTGTCTCCTCAGTGTTCCTGCCCACCTGATGCTGCCAGTACATTTGGTTCTGGAAAATTCACAGGCTCATCTCTGATATGCCCCTGGCAGAGTATCCTTATGCTAATAGTGAGCTAGTACAACAGAGTGGAAATCTGCCATCCCTCCAAACACCAGACTCTAAAAATAATAGATGATACAACTTTGAATTACTTTACACCAATGGAATACTTTGCTGTCTGGTATAGTCAATAAAATGTTTGCTTCAGATTTATATTCTTTTTCAATGGAGAACCCCAGCAGTCCTGCCACACTGTTTATTTGTATTCCTGAGCCCTGAAGGGGGATGAAACTGTAATTACAATTCGAGATTCCTTTAACCAGCAGTTCACATAATGTACATGCTACCTTTTTACAAACTGTGCCTTTACAATAAAAATTCAAAAGAAACCTTCTCCAGGTTCCCCCACAATTGGCAATCTGTTGGAGAGCTCAGACAGATAGCTAAGCCTCTATTTGAATCGTCTCGCCTATAAATTAGTTGCCCCAAATATCATTCAAAATAATTTATCAAAGTAGGAAAAAAGCTGAGACTGGTTCTAGGTAATAGCAGCTAGCCATTGAATTACCCTGGGCTCACGAAATACCTACTTTTCATGTTTGCAGGCATTATCACAAGGGAGAAGAAAAGAAATCCTGCTTTTACCATGGCAGCAGCTTTAATGAAATACTGTGTTTGTTCCTGAGGTTGCAACTAAATGGTGTCAGAATGGCAGCAAAGTCAGTACAGTTCTCTCCATTTGTTCTAATTACTATGGCCCTACAAAAATAAAATTTGAAAATCTCACATTTAGAACAATTTGAGAATATTTCAATTAAGATAATTTTAGTAAAGAGTTAAAAAATTCCTACAATAATAGGCAAGTTTTCTTCAGAAAACAAAATATCCAAGCTCTGTAAGCTTTATTTGAAATATATTTTTTTACAAGGTAGGTCTCTTTTTTTAAAAAAAATTTCTAAGTCTTTTTTAATAACATCCTAATTCCTTACAACACATACTCATGTATGATGGTGTTCAGGCACAAACCAGCTTCAAGAGTTATGCACTGGTCTGCTGCCAAGGTAAAGTTACTGAGCTGAGAATATGGTGAAGGGGTGCATACAACATTTTATTTTTTTTTGAAAAGGCTCAGTGGAGTAATTAACTTGTGCTCAAAAGTTATGTCCTTCATGATTATATTGATCTTCAGTGTGTTATTGAGCAAGTTTAGAAGGTTCTAATGCAGTGTTCCCAGTGAAGTTAGTAAGTGCTGTCTACTGCACCAATAGACACTCCCCCTACCCCTCTACTCTCCACTTTGATTTATAGTCTATTATATTCTTGCTCTTTTTGTTTGTTTTGAAATTGCACTCAGAGACCTATAATTGAAGTAATTTCTATAATTACTGAAAAATTACAGTGTTCTGCATCTTAATACATTGTTCTTTAGCTTTCAATATCTCACAGTTACAATTATTCTTTATTTCACATTTCAACTGATAGACCACAGATATCTTTTACTTATCTCAGTAGCCATCTCTTCTCTGTAGTGAGCTCTCCCAAGCATAAGCTCTCCCGTTAGTGCCATCAGTAGCTATTGGTGCTTTTTTTTTCTATGCTGCTTGACAGACAGAAGGCCAGTTAAGAGTGCAAGAGAACTATGGACTTGTATGTTAATTTTGTAGTTCTTTGCTTTTTAGGATATCTTCACAGATGTGGAAGTGAGAAGCCATATTCAGTGATTAAAACAATCCCTGATTATAAGCAAAGCATAATTTAATGTTATGATGTATTGCTGTCTAAATAGAGAGGCAGAATTAAGATTGGAATTATCTACACTGGAGATCAATCAAATCTTAACTATCCTTCAGATACGTCTCAAAATTTACTGAAAAACTAAATGCCATCAGAATCTCTTACCTGCTAATTCCTGTGCTTTATCTATTTATCTGAAGAAACGATAATGCAAGCAGTAGCGTGTATAGTATTGCTGTTAAATATTTTAAAATCTGTTCACACTGAGAAAGGACACTAATGTATTGTTTAGCTTTACGGGATGGGTTGGATTTGGGTTTATTTGGTTTGAGTTGTTTGTTGTTTTCTTTAGAGCCTCCTCTTACATAGCAGATCTCCATTTCCCTTTTCAATGATAATTTTCAATTCAGTCTGTCAAGGCATATTCCGTTTCTTGAAGTAATTTGCGTATTAGGTTTTTCAACCTGTTCTTCAGGTTATAATACTGAAATTTAGGGAGTACGCAATTTATACACACTTCTTGTGGAATTAAAGGCTGAGGTAACACTACAGCAATGCAATTAATTATTTCCACAAGGTTAATACATTGTGGTTTCAGACACAGGGAAATGCCAAAAATAGGGTTTTGAATTTTTATTTTTTAATAGCTTATTTCCAGTCAGATGTGCTTTTTGATTTGAAAAGCTGAAAAAATCAAATAGCAATATTACATTTCCCAAAACTGTGGTCATCTACAGTCCCTACAATCTCTGACAAACCTTCAGAGATTTGTCACAGAAAAAATTGATATTGTACATGTACAGTGCCACACAAAGGCTTGTAAAACTGTCAGATTTGTACAATATCCATTAAGTTCCTAACAGTGGCCACAGAGGGATGACAGAAGGGACACTGGGCAGAATATGAATGGGAACAGGATCTTTTAGTCCCAAGATTTGGATTGTGTTAGATTCTAATGTTATGGAAATGCTGTTCTTTGAGAGTCACAGGAGAAAAATATTATGCTGCATTGGAAGAACAATTCCCAAGTGATGAAATTTTTAAAATCATAAACTCCTCTTTTTTAAAATAGTGTACAGTATAATGAATTGAAGGCTCCAGAATCTACGGACTGTGGTAATGCATGTGGTAGTAACTGTAATGATTCCCCACACTCAGGTTTTATGATGCAGATGCGATCCTCTGATTGTGACACCAATCAGGGGAGAGGGCATTCTCCACAATGTTAATGGTCCACACTATAAGAAATACTCTCTTTCAAATTGAATTGAAAATACAATTGAGATAACCCAGGTTTAAAGAATGTGTTATGAATAACAACAGAGGGCAAGGAGTGTAAAATCAGTAGGGCTCAAGTTCTCCACAGATCCTACAGCCCACACCGCACAACACCTCTGCATATTGTCACCTAAGTGCAAATATATCTGTCTATTCCTCTGCAAGTTTAATGAATACCCTACACATAGCAGTTGCTTTCATCATCTCAGCACTTCTACATGGAAAATGAGTAATCGACAAATTATCTAAACTTCACCTTCAAAATCAACTGTTATTTCCATAGAATGGAAATTGTGTTCGTTCACCTGTTCTGGATGACCTCAGCATAACTACAATACAGCTATAAAAGACATATGACATTAGAACTGAATCTCATTAACATCACTTTGTTCAGTCCTCCACTGCCATGAAAATAGCATATTATCACTTGAAACACTTTTTTCAAGCTTCAGTAATTCCCAGAAAACTGCTGACTTCTGAAGCAGTCCCTTATATATTAAGTTATTCTGATCAAAATGAACACTTGTTTCTAACAATTGCTTTTGGTTTCTGGTAAGTTTTAATTCTTTTCCTTTATCTGTTTTTTGTTGTTGGATTTTTTTGTGTTTTGTGGTGGTCTTGTTTTTGTTTTTAAACTGCTGTGGACAGTATTTTGGTTTTGGCAGCTGGATTATAAAAATAAACCAATCAAGAATTAGACAACTATATTATGTACCTACTCAGGATGTTTTGAAGATTGATTAGTTCTAAAAAATCTCAAACAAAACATGTTCAATAGTAGTGCACGTGGTGCTGTGGGTTTTTTGTTTTTTACAAATACATGTCACAAATACTTCTCCAGAGGAAGGCATTCTGTTACTCCTCCAGTAAATGCATAGGACAAGTGACAGAACAACAGTCAGAGGCATGATAAGGAGGATGGACTGTGAAGTTGGGGAACCTGCAAGAATTCTTTATTGGCTTGCACAGTGTATAGGACCCAAGACCTGTAAATTGGGTTCCTGTATCCAGAACCTTGTGCCCCAGGTACAAGAATGTAATGTTTCTACATATCATATAAACATAGCTATAAGCTTAGACTAGGAACCCTTCTGATCTGTTTCAAAGTAGGGGAATAACATACCCTCCAGCAGGTCTAAATGAATTTCTGACAATTTAAATAGACATCTTCTCTTCTGATCATCTCTTCATTGTATTTTCTTATCATATTTTTAAACACAGACTTTCAAGTCTACCCACTAGTTATGCAGATTGTCAAAGCTTCATTAAACAGCTACAGTTCTTATTTCACACCTTTAAAAAAGCAATCACGTTGCTCTAAGAACAGTTGGCTAAAACCACTGTGACAAGGAAACAGAGGGATAACACAGCTTCCTTCTATTGGAAAACTCAATAGGAAACTTATTTGTGTCCATAAGTGATGTAGTCCATGTGAAAATTTAGGATAAGGTATTGTTGGTCTTTTAGCACACAGCTTAAAGTTGAAGATTGAAAAATTAGTGGACTGTGGATCGAGGAAAGGGCCTGAATTAGCTACATCTAGTTCTAGGGCTTGAAGTGTCATTGAGAAGCCGACCATCAGTGCAGATGGTGAGTACCTGAACTGGCAGCAGACAGTGAGATGAAAACCTCTAGCAGAGTCTGACCAGTTGTCAATTTGTCTTTTAAGTTGTTACTGTCTGGTTGACAATTTACTTGGCCTGTGCCTTACAAATCATTATCAGCAGTGAGCTTCAAGGTCAATAATGTTCCAAGAGTTTTTAAAATTGTATGACAACTTGAATTTGTCCTTACAATAGTAAAAATGTCTGTGGGGAAGGGGTAAATTGAGTATTACTGAGCTCTTTAAAGTACATTTCCACAGAATGTACTGGCCACTGAAACAGATTAAATGGTAACTCCAGCTGGCTGACTGTGGAGTAAGCAGCATCATTTAAATTTCTATGACAATAACGGGGAATATAATGGAGTGCTACTACTGAAGGGAACTGGACAGAAAGAATCCTTCCTATTGTAATACAGCACTTGGATGCTCTTTTATTGGCTTTGTGAAAGCCCACCTGCCAGAAATTTAGGAGACTAGTCTTTAGGGGATAAACTTTAGAGGTCTACCTTTTCCTTATGCCTTGGATCAATGAAACACATGGAAGTGTTTTGGTCCAGCTAAGAAAATATGAGACCAGACCTACTTCAGTAAAGTTACGCATTACTTCTACCTGTCTCCTCCCCCAGCTCCCATTAGAAACAGCTAGGTTGTCTTAAATGTGGTTATCATATCATGTTGACTTACAACTTTGAATGTCTGATTTTTGAGGGGCAATGTTAAAATTCAAGTGATAGTTACAGACAACCAAAATAGGATGGGTTTTAATATGTAACTATGTAATAAATGCAAGAAAAGGTGTCTGGCAAACTAACTGTAGAAGTTCCCTTTAGATAAACAAATCATTTGGAAAGGAGCTGTTCTGCTGTAAAAATATTATCTAGGCATAGAAATTCTAATAGCAGCAGCAATAGCTAAGGAAGTGACTGAAATCTGGTTTGAGAGTCAACATCTCAGGTTATCCTGAACCAGCAAAACTTTTCTGGCTCTCAAGGAGAGAGAGATTTACAGTTGCTCAGCATCTTTGACAAGCTGAAAATAATGAGACAGGGAGTCATGGTCACAAAGTGAGTCAGTGGTAAATGTTGGTATACAAAAGCCCTACAAAGGGGTGACAAGGCAAGTCTGTTCCCAGAAGTATTTTGTTTTAAGCTTTGTTTTAACTGTGGGTTTAAATATAGGACAAGTACAGCAGCTGAGGAGACAGTCTGGTTGGATTCAGTCTCTGAATCCAAAACAGGTTTATGTTGGTTCTGAGGCAAACACTACAGAAAATTGGGAAGAGGGTTGGGCTAGCCTTTGGGGAATTTGCACCAAAGAAATATAAACACTATTAAAATTGCTTCACTCATAGTTTAAGAACGGTGGGTGGGGAAGGACGAGCGGGATCTAATTATGTAGAGAAGATACAAAAATGCTTGAACTAATTATGGAAGTCCTTATTCATAACTGTGATAGATAATGCCTGGATATTGTGGCAGGCTCAAACTGTTTTCAATCCTAAATTTTAAGAGCGGATACCTGAAAATGGTGTTGCATATGAAGGACAACAAAAAAAGAGTTGCTTTCATACTAAGATAAGGCTTGAGGCAATTTAAAGTGAGGATTATCTATCAGGTTGAGGCACTAAATTGAGGGTGCTACACATTATGTCACAACTCAGACTGTTTTTCCCAGATGACATGCTGGTGCATGCTGAATAGCTTTGAAGAGGAACTGATATATTCAGGGTATTAAAAGTTTATGGCTGCCCCTCTGCAACGTTGACTCAAAACAAGAGTTTTCCTGTACAAGTTCATAAACTGATGACTTCGGGATTAAGGAGTAGGACTGGTGAAGCATTGTTGAAATCTGTGTAATTAAAAGCTATGTTGCAATCAAGATATATGACCTGAAACAGACTGCCATCCAAACGTGTGACACCAACCATGAATATGAACTGTAGGGGATGAAGAACTTTGACATGTATCCATGCAAATACAAAGGTCTGGTATTGTTTGCAGAATTGGAAGTGTACACATCCATGTGAATGGGTAATTTGGAAGCAGTCATTCCAGGGAAGGGGGAGCAGGGACAAAGAAAACAAAACAAAATTCAAGCTAAGAGAAAAGAGACCAAGTTGTTGCATCAGGATCATTGCCTGCTGTTTGTTTCCTTCGGAATATGCAGATGATGATAGATAGAGGACAGTACTAAAGCGTTTCTATAAATGTTTTTTCTCTTTCTGAAAGGGTTAGACCACAGGCTATTTTTTTTTTTAGACAAAAGTATATTATACTTTCAGTGTGATTATGTCTTTCATTGTGGAGTGATTATGTCTTTCATTGTTGCATTTATTTGTCAAGTGATCCTCTGCAAAAGTTGCAGTAGTTAAGAATAAGAAGCTCAGGCATGCTCACTGCTTCATATGATATATTCATAAAACCTGATATGCCCTACCCTTGCCTGTTTAGCACTTGAACTAAGAGTTAAATTAGTTTCATTCTGAGTAAGTCCAAGAGATAACTTGCAATTGATATTTTAGTGCTCAGATTAGCCACATAGTGTCACCCTAGACCATCAAAAAGTCTAATGAAAGGCATTCAGTCTAATCACCAGTTTTGAGAAGTTGTACTGGCAGTAGTCTTGAGAAATGTTATTACTTCTAAATAAATTAACAAGTTTCTCAGGGGGATATATTTCATCCTGTATGGCACATCTGTTGCTAAAATCTAGTCATCTTCAGATGTTCCTAGAATTTTGGACAAGAGCCATTTCTGCAGTATTTTTTGTTGACTGTCATCAGCAATGTGCTTTTAGGTACCTCCTTTCTGCTTGAGAATTTGGCATTTATACTTTTCATATTTAAAGAGGAAGCACTAGCTAATGTTCCAGATTTCTAGTGGCTATATATCAAAAGCATATTTTCCCAGACTTTTGAAATATAACTCAGATTCTGAGCTTTCAGGAAAAGTATTTAGGTTTTTTCTGCTAAACTGCTCCAGTGATGCTTCAAAAGAGGTCCCAAAGCTAAAGCTCATATTTGACTACTTTATCCTTAGGTTCTGAAAGTATTTGGAATATAAATTGATTTGTGTTCCATTTGCTCGGTATGACTTTTGTTTCAAATGAAGTTTTTTAATGTTCAGACAGACCTAGATAATACAGAAGTCTTGAAAGAGCAATGAATTTTTTAAAATATAGTTAAAAAAAAAAAAAAACAAACGTAAAGCAAAGTTACAAAGCATATTTGAGACATTAAATTTATTTTGAGATGATTCAGGTTGAAAGGGAGCTTAAAGATCATCTAGTTCCAACTCCCTAGAAAAGCTCCAAATCTGAAATTTCCTCCAGAACTAGAGTGGCATTAAAATTCAGTTGCAGACAGAAGATTATGGACATCTGCATGTGGAGCAAACTGAGATTCAAAGCCTATCCTCACTCTCCACAGCAGATTATTAAAATTACTAATAAGAGATACTATATATAAAAAGTTATAGAGACTCATAGTTAATGTAACTGGGACATAATGGGTAACACCTAAGACACTCTCGATAACAATAGCGGATAGCAAACAACTAATCACCAGGTATATTTAAGACCACATTTTAAAACTTGCTCCTGTCACAATATTTAAAGACTCCAGCAAATCACAGTAAGAAAATCACAATCTTGAGAGTAACGGGGGAATTTTGTAACTGAGATTTACCTGGATCCTGTTTCCTCACAATGTATGATCACACACAAATGTATTTCAAGACTAATACAGTGATCAGAAGTTCCAACAGGTAACTTCTTCCAGAGTGACACGAATCTCCTGAAGAACAATACCTGCTATTAAAGTCTTGGTATTTTATACTGCAGGGTCCCATTCAAAGCTGTTACTCATTACCAAGATACAAAGAGAAGCGACAATTTAGAAGCGAGTAATATTTGAAAGAAGAGTTCACCAAGCTTTACTTATATTTTGGACAAGTTTTATCTTTCAATATTAAAATAAGTTAGTTAACATTAAATCTGACTCTGGGCTTCCCAATTATGGGTAATGATGAATGTGTAGCTTCCTTTCTCAAAATGTTTCCCAATAGCCTTACTGTTCCTTAATTATTTGTAATGTGCTCAGGTGAATCAGTTCAATCAATTTGGGTGAGGTTAGAGAAAGCCCTGTTGTTTATTCACCTGTATGAGTGTTAGTGAAATAATAACGACATGAAGATATGAAAGTCATCTGGATATTTTGGGACGCTGTCCCTTTTAAAAAGATTGCTAGTGACAATAGCTGGAATTTAAATAGAACTTTTTTTTTTCTCCTTTCAGCAATAAAACCATTAAATTAACAAACAATCATGTTATAGTGTATATGCTACTAGATCTGTTTTAATCAGTCCTAACAAAGTGTAAGGGATGATAAAGCTGAGAAGTAGCAAAATAATCAGCTGTTGGGCTCCAAATAGAAATGAAATGATAATTTTTTAGCATGTCCCAGGGGTTCCAAAATTAATTGACCAAAAGCCTGCTGTAAAATTCAGATTTATTTTGTGCTATATCTTTTTCTTTGGCAACTAGCCTGTGGAAGCAGATGAAAGAGAAATGTAAGGATTTTGCATGCTGTTTTGTTTGGTTGGTTGGTTTTGCTTAGTGCATTTGGGATTTTTAATTTTGTTTTGGTGTTTTGAGATATTGGACTTTTTTCCCTCAGATAAGATATTTTTGGTGGAAAAAGTCATGCATATATTGCAAGGGCAGTGAATGATAGTTAACTGCACCACTGATGTCTATATCCCAACAAGATATTTTTGAAATCTGTTAACATGGAGTTCAGCTCTGAAAAATATACTTGGAAAACTAGCAAAGCTGCAAATGACCACGAAAAGCTTCTTATCTTCTTCTACTTGCTGTCAATAGCACCAACTTCTTGTTGTCTTGTAATATCTGAAGTGCCTGCTCAGTTTCCACCCTCCACTCTTGCCTGAGCAGCCTCACTTTTTATCATGACTCACCTCAGAAACAACTCCTCCTTGCACTCAGCTGCTCCCTGAAATTCACTCCAGGCCCCTCTTTTTTTTGGGGATACAGCTGGATGCTTGTTGAAAATTACTCTAAACTTAAAAGTCCTCTGGTAAGTCCTCACCACACTGAGATTGCTGGGAACAGTGTGTGCCAAGTCTGAAAAGCAGGCTGAGAGCTGTAGGGATCCGGCTTTACCACAGAAACTGTGCCCTCGCGTCTTTTGTCCCCTGAAAGTGGAACTTTCCGTCATGGTATATCCTTACATTCTTCCAATCTATCAATTCTAAAATTGCAATTATGTAAGACTTAAATCATTATGGCTTGGCTGGTGTCTGAAAGTTTATGGCCTGGATACAGCAATGAATGGGCTCGTGTTCACCTGAAAACTAATTAATACTCTTAAAATGTGAAGTATGCAGAGAAACTGGAGTACATAGATTTCTAAAACTTAGAGGCACTCATGTTCTGAAGCCTCATTTCCAGCAGCTCAGAAAACCCCAACAAGATTAAGATTTAAAATGTCACTAGAAGTAACGTATGCAAGGGATTACCAGAACAAGTTTCCAGTAACATGAAATCATCTTGTTATAGGTTTAACTATACTCACATTATTTGGTAGGAGTGCTATTGCTTACAAAGACTTCAGGATGTGCTTTTGTTAAATAAAGGAACTAGTTTTGGTAATAGCTATCTCTCTAAGCTTTTGTCACTATTCATTTTATTATATACAATAAACTATTGTATTGTAAAATATACAATAAAAATTTATTTTCCTGTATTTCGGTCTCCTGACAACAAGTATGGAGGTCATTAGTTTTCCTGTAGACTGCTTCTGATTATCTTCTGGTCTTCCCTAAAATGAGTGCTCAACCTACTGTCTTCAGATTTACTTTTATTGGTTCTTTTGCAACCTGATCAGACAAGCCTACTGAGTAGCCCTGATCAGTAATTAACATTTACACCAAGATGGGTAATTGAATAATATAAGAAAATCTTACTATTGCGAGGAAATTCTGAGAAAATGACTCTCAAAATTACTTTTCTTAAGTAACTGGAACTCCAAAAACAAATTTTTGTATGATCAGAAAATGTTATCCTCTTCCTCCTGTATTTAATTATTTAATTTATCTTGTTTTAAAATGAAGCCTCTTTCTAAGCATTCTTAGAGCAAAACTTGCAAATAGTGGAAGAAAAGCCTAAAAATTATTGTCATTAAAACATATATTAAGAGAACATACACACATAAAAAAAAAAAAAGAAAAAAAGAGTAGTGACAATATGAAGAATAAGATATTCTATAAATGTTTCTTTCAATATCAAATGAAAAAAGGCAGTCTGATAATTTCTGTTCTCATCTAGAATAACATACAGCAGAACTAGAGCTTACAGGAGAACTAAACAGTTCAAGTCTTGCAATATATTTTATTTGAGTGTAATCAAAAATGTAATCAAAGCCCCCCACTTGGTGCCCTCCTGGAGCTTTCTGGTAATTCATCACCAGTTCCAGGGATCCTCATCACAAGCAACATACAGAAGGAAGCAAAGCCAAAAATATGGAATATTTGGTGTTTGGCTTACTCAGCTTATTTGAAAGTTATAAATAGAACAGAAAATGTTTTTAAAAGTCTTCTGGAATGTTTCCAAACAGGAAAATGCTGTAGGAAGGACCAAAGATGAGCAATGGTTTATTTTATTTATAGATACTTAGTTATGTTGAAGAAATCAAGCTCTAAACTAACACAGAAAAATGGATTAGCAGCTTTCTAAGATCAGCGTCCACAAGTTGTAGACTCTGAAAGGGAAGATTGCTTTTTAGCACTGTTCTCCTGCCATTCTGTCCAAGCTCTTTCTATGTTTTAAAATTGATCCATGTTCAGTATACTTTTCATAATTGTATAGCCAATAACATGCAATAGGGTAATCTTTTTGACAGAGGGTTTTTGCAAAACTAAAATGAGAAGAATTTGTCAATTGTGATATTGCAAAGCTGGACTAATTATATTGTACTCAGTACTGAAAAAGGAACAATTCAGTATTTAATAAAGACGATCAGAGATCCAAAGTGCAGATACTATGTTTCAGAATGTTTATTTTTGCAACAGTTCTTTGCTTGTTGCTTAATAAGGCTCATTCTTGATTACAGATACTCATGATAGTGTTTTGTTCTTGTTGACTTTAAATTAAGTACAATTAGCTAGTCGTCAGAAAGAAAGGAGAAGACAAACCAAAAATATTTGTCCTAGAAGGAAGACATTTTTAGATTGATTAAGTTCAGTCTTTACTGTGTTATATCCATGCATAAGATAATCTACAAGAAATAATTTTCTTTAAATATTACACTACACACAGACAGGTGTTTAAATTTTAATGGTTAAACTTCTCTCAGAAAATCTGTATTGAGCAGAAACCCTTTATCTTAAAAATCCCCAGGTGTTCCATGGAGTTATTATCCTGCAAGTATTATTTCAGAGTTTGCAAGCGGAATAAAAGAGTATCAAACTTTGAAGTGTTTTCTGATTTGCATGCCACTCTAAGAAAACTATTTTTGTCTTTCACTTAATTTTTTAAATGTGTAATAGAAATGTAATCAGCAATGTTAATTCCTATTTCTTGCAATTTAAAAGAGAACAAAAAGATAAGAATTAAGCAAAAGCCTTCAACCCGACCTTGTCTAATATATTAAGATAAGAAGGTATGCAACTTTACAGAAAGGGATGGCCTCTGGCCTCTGATTTGGTCTTAGAATTTCTTAATGCCTGGAAAAACAATAGAAATCGCACCAGTTTACTTCCTTTCTAATAGCCAGTCTGATGAAACAAGCTGTTGACAGTTTCAATTGAAATATCACTATTAAGCTTTGTTTTCTGTTCACGAGAAGTTTTTCAAGCATTTTGCCACTACATTGAATCTGGAGTGTCTGTTCTGCTAAGGCTTGTTCTCACTTTCAACCTCCAGTAAAAACATGAACAAGGCTAAACTAATGTTTTTGTTTGTAAATCTCCCCAGAGATATTTCAATTTCGTGTGTGTTTCCTTTCCTATGAACAGAACATTTTAAAAAAGCAAGAATTTCTCCATAAAAGACTTTATACTTCATCACCCAGGCTTTAAAATAGGCAGTGAACTTGTTGAGGGATTCTTTTCTCAAAGAAGAAAGATATCTAACTAGATGGCTTACTTTGAGCCTGATTCAAGCAACATCTTTACTCAGAATGACAAATCAAGTGCCTATTTAAAGGAAATTTTATTCTTAAATCCTGAGACTTACACATCCCTTCCTAAAACACAGACATAATTCTCCTCTTTGCTGACTGCTAGTTTAGAGGGACCAGTTAATATTGACTACGGTATCAGTTTTCAAATTGGAGATAAGCCAGGAAGCATTTGCAGTCAAATGTGATATACAATGCCACTTATAAAATGGGAATTCACTCTAAGGTGCAGTAAGTATTAACTTCTTTTATAGTCTCTTGTGCAATATTCATCTTCCTTAGTGTAATAAAAGAAAAAAAAAAAAAAAAAAAAAAGAATTAAAGAATTTAAGCCTAAAGGCTACAAGTATTGAAAAATACAAAATAAAGATGCCTATAAGGTACACAGAGTGTCTTGCTTGATTTTCAACATGCCAGAAGGAATTATGTTTCTTTTCATTAAGTGTGCAAACATAACCAACTTAGCCTATTAAAATACCTGCTGCTATAAAACACGTCACCAGAAAGTATTCTGCTAAAGACAAAAGGTAAGGGGGAAAAGAAAAGCAAATTCAGAGTCAGTATAAAAAGTCTTCTGATGAAAATAGGAAACCCCCACATCTCCTGGGAATCCAAACAGGCATATTTTGGTGTATGTTAAGCAAAGAGCTAAACAATCTTCAGGAAGATATGGTACCACAGCTGTAATGTATCAGCTTGGTTCAGGAGTTCATATTAATTCTTGTCAATATATTATAATGAGTTATTAGAAACGTTCTAGTCAGGGTAATATTATACTTGTGAGACTCCTTTAAGAGACACTCCTGATTTTACAGCAAAAATAGAAGTGAGTCTTCTTTATGCTATGTTACACATAATGGCACAACCCACCTCCAAATGCTGTAGGGTTTGGTGAAACCCAGATAGCTTCAACAAAGCTCAGGCTAAGCAGAAATTAAATGGCTGGATTTCATGTCTCTTCACATGGAGACGCCGGACTGATTTTGTAAATGAGGTGATTGCCCACTTCACTCACCATTCTGTCGCCAGTGTGAGTTGAGTCAAAGGCCTGAAGATTCCAGTCTGTACCAGACTTGTTGCTTTTAATTCTGAGCACTATCCATCCAATCAGAATTCACTCTCTGCTCACTCACTAACACTTCTCTTACAGCTGAATTAGGAAAATATACTACATTTTGCCCTAAGGTTTAACCTTAAGTACAGCCAAGTCTACATGTAGATTTTATATGTTTATTTAATTTCTCTCCTAAATTGTGGGAGCTATTACACCTAATCCTTGTTCTTACTGAACGCATCTCCTGCTAACATCAAAGTACTGCTGCTTATCTTTATTCTTCTGAGCAGGTTTTCTGTCAGATGGTGTTGACATATTAGGAGTATCTTTACTTCTAGTGCCACATAAACAGCTGTCAGAACTGCAGGCAACACTTGCTAAAAAAAAAAAAAAAAAAAATTCAGGCAGAAACTTCTTTAAGTCAAGGTACATTGAGAAGGAAAGTGTGGCAAAAGGCATCCCAGTTTCTGTCTATCTCTGCATAGAAACAAATCCTAGCTGTCTGGTTACATTTTGCGTCTTCTCATGGTGTCTTGGTGATCTTAAGTTTCCAGGATTTAAACACATTCTCTGTTAAAAAGAGCAAGTGCCTGAATTATCTCAGAGCCCTCCTACAAATTCTCATAGCAATAGCTCTATATATATATATGTATATATATTATAAAATAGCTGTATTTGTCTCTTTTCAGGTTTATAGACTTATTAAGGTTTATTTGCACTTTCTGATTATTTTTGTTTCAGTGGATTTATTCACCTTAATTACAACTTAATTTGCTACTCTGTGGAGAATTTATGATGTCATTTACTGTATTAGTGATGCTAATACAAAGCAAAAACCACAAGACTACTGGAAACAAATTAAAAGCCACAATCCATAGCTTAGAATAAATCAATAGGCAACTTATCAAATTTAATTACTGCAACACCACAATCATATTTAAACAAATTTTAACACCATAAAAATGACCCTTTGTGTCAGACTCCAGGTCAGAAGAGTTTATAGCTGCTTAGTATTTAGCTTACTAGCAAATGGTGAAAGAGTATCTTTGTCATTGTACTGAAACATTTTCTGTAGCTACTGCAAATCTGTAAATCTTTTCTTTATTTTAGCAATCCACACTAACTGGTGGATACAAGCACTATTTCATTCCTGTTGTTTCTATAGAGATCTTCCCATCTTCTCAACATTAGCACATTGGTACCATAGGTGCAATATCTAAGTGATGTAGACGTTTGCTGGAAGCAGAGGCTGATGAAAGCAGAATTTGAATAGTCACACTCTGATTTATTATTTTTTTTTAAATGGTAAATCAATCATAATGCAAATTATCCCTTCAAAGAATGCAAAGAATCAAAGTAAAGGCACCACCTAGGGACAGCAGTTGTATAACATCTTTATTTCTCTGTCAACTTGGGCGATTTCATCCAAAACAGAGTTAAATTAATTTCTGCTATATATTCATTGTAGTTAATTTCAGTGTAGATTTATAATCTCTTCTACTATTCATATGTTAAGAATTATATATTTTTAAATATAAGTTAATGCCAATCAAGTACAGCAAATTATTTCAGATTTATGTCTTGAAAAAAATCTGAGGGGGAAAAAAAAATCCTGCAGTTCATTATATGAGAGAACGTGATCAGCATCATAGTTGTTTCCCTAGCAACAAGGAATCACATGATGCCCAATGTTAGTGGAGCATGCTCAATGCATAAATAAATCAAGCTAATTTTTCTTCTTTTGTTCTGAAATCTACCCCTGCTGTCAGCTGCAACACTGAGAGCTGCATAATCTGCTTCATATGTGAAACGCGATAGGTAGTGTTGCATACCGTTATTGCTAAAATCTTGATAAACATGGAATAAAACCACATTCACTGTTTTATTCATTTTAACAGAATGGGAATTCTGAGGACAATCCCAAACAAAGAACAGCCACATTTCCACTGCTATTTATTTTAAAACATTTCTCGTAGTGCTATTCCCCTATTTATTGACACACACAACTGAGACTGGTGGTCTCAAAGACAGGATGCAAACGTCTCTAAAGACTAGAAAATACTCATAAATAGTTTTTCTTTTGTTTGTGTCCAGTTCAAAGGAATTGCAGACTTAGTAATGACACAGACGCAAATTTAGGGATTACAAGTGGAAAAACCCCAAGCACACATCTCAATTTTGGGTAGACTTAATCTGGCAGTTTTCAAAACTCTTACATAACGGTACTAGTGAAGCCATAATCATCCTGTTCTGATACAACACTGTTTCTGTTCTCACTATTACCTCTTCTTTACCTGCTTCAGTGTAAATAGAATGCTGTGTACAGTAAGTGCACTGTGAAGCAGGAAAGCGTAGCGTTTTTGATATTGATACCTGCAACTCTCTGTGCCTATACGAGTTTCACAACAGAGGTACTTCTCACTTCATCTGTGCTTCTGCTATAATTACTGTCTATTACTTCTTCATACATGCCAGATTAAGTAATTATAAAATAATATTTCAGGGTCTCCTTTGTGGCTATAAATACTGAAGTATAAAAAGTAAAGTCACAACAGTCGTGAGAGTTCTCAATGCAAACCGCAGCCCTTTATACATGAGGTACTTTGGATTTTGATTTGGCATGTTACCTGCCTTCTGGGTGGTCTTCTTAACTTCTCCAAGTCCTCTGGCAACTGAATGGACTTTTCTTCCAAAGCAACTGGCCATGTCCTCTGTTTGGAAGTTAGTATTCAGCTGCTTAGTCCTTTCAGTGTCACTCAGAAAGTCTATTTTAGAGAGATTTTTGGTGGTTCTTAATTAATATCAAAAGAAAGTTTCTAGTAACACTATATTGTGTAAAATCTTCAATAAACACAGAGGGGAGGAGCAAGTTAAATATGTAGTTAAAGGAAGAAGGGTGATTTAGAAGTCTGTAATGAGCTCAGTGGAATTTGCAATTCTTATGCACTCTGCTTCTTAACTGTACCTCTGAAAAATTTATTTTATATGTTGCTTGTGTAGTGCCATCTCTCAAACAAGGGAGATGTTATGGTATTTATCTTCTTATTCCTGTGCTGTTGTGTGCTTACAGTGAGATAAGAAACATCATACAAGTATGGTATTTTAGTAAGATTTACCTTAGCGTGCAGACATGTCCTGTGACGAACCTCACTGGGGAATTGAGAGGGATTGAGGAACACAGGGGAACCAGTTACAAGCATACCAACAAGATCCTTGAACAAGACTGCTCAATGTGCAGACTGCATTTTTCTTCAAAGCAGATAGTATATGCAAGACCAAGAGAGCAGTGAGGTGATAATCTGTATCCATTTGTGTACCATAGTCCTCCTGTTTAAGGGGAAAAAAAAAAAGGTAGGGAAAACTCCTTTTTGCCCATACAGGGAAAAAAAACCCAAACAACTAAACAAAGGTTTTCATGTTACAAGCCTTTTTCAGACATTCTTTGTAAAGTTCTTATGCCAGCTCTTAAGTATGGCAAAAATGAAACTAATTCTTGCTGGAAACATGTGAGGCCATATTAATATTATTTTTTTACCCTATTTCTACAGCTGCAACATGTTGTCTAGCTTAGCTGTGTTCTAAGTAATGAGAAATTATCATCTCAGTGGGAATACCATCCTTGACTCTTTCAAAAAATTTGTATGAGCTGTTTTTTATAAGTATGATATAAATTTTGAAACCACAGGAAGCATCCCCTCTTTTCACTCTGATTCTAGACTGCACATTGCTTGATCTAAAGAAAAATCTTTTATTAACGTCTCTTAAAAAAATTCTGCCAATAATCACTGAAACCTTTAACAATATCAACAAAAGGGTTTTTGCATTATAGTCTGATTACAAAAGAAAAACACTAGGTAGTGTACAGTGGTGGCAGCACTGCACCATCTTTTAAAATAATTTAAGGCATAGTTTCACCATATACTGTCTTCTGTCTCCAACAGTATCCACACCTCAGAGAAACTCTAGCATTACATTACTTAAGTGTGAACCCCCAGAATTTCAACAAAATGAAAACTGGTATGACTTTCTTATGGGAGGATATCCTCATATTATAAAAATGTCAAGCATTCTCATAAGACGTTACTTAAAATTCTTAGCCTATGTTTTGCGAGTCTTAATATCTGCATTGCATGCATTTTTAGGTAATAGACCTAAAGCAATGACTTTGTAAAACCTATTTAAGTGTAAATTAGTTTCATTTGTCATTTTCTATTAAACCTAAATGTGTATTAAGACAGTGATTAAACATGGAAATCAAGAACACCACAGCAAATAATCAGTGGAGATGATCATACCTCTGAATATATATTCAGCATCTACCTCCCTTGTGCTTCAATACACTTACTGTTAAAATTGCTTGGAGAAGATTTATAGTTTCAAAGCAGTTTCAACAAAAAAACCAACTCAAACAGGTTCTCAAGTTATGTTTCATAGTAGGCTTATTGTTTTCTTATTCATACCAAATACATTTCTCATTCATTATCTGCCTTCAAACTGTTAGATCCTCCCCAATCTTATTTCACATTTGTATTCAGAACAACATAGGTATGGATTTCACTGCAATGATAGTGTATCATAAAACTGTAACATCAGGAATTCAATTCTAGGGAATAAGTTCACACTATACATGTATTTTTTCTCTCTCCAAGCCTTGTCTGATTTTGAAATAATTTCTGCCAAAAAGAAATTATTACTAAAAGGTTTTCTATGGTCATATTCTCAAGTTTCCTCTTTTCCCCACATTAGATAATGCTAAATTAATTCCAGTTCATTTGGAGTCTTTATACCTTTTTGACCGAACAAGAGAGACACCAGTCATTTGGATCTTGTGGCTCTGAGACAGAAATAGATATTCTGAGGAAGTATCTCCAGTTATCTAACAAATGCTTTGAAATTCATAGACACTTAATCAAGTAGTATGATGACTTGAATTATTAATATTACAAAAAAAAAAATTCTGACATATCAGAAGTCTAATTGCCTTCTAAAGAATGTTCTATTTAATACCTTCTAAAATGCCTGCTAAATGAAATAAGAAAAATAAAAAATAAAACATTCAAAGTATTTCAGAAATTAGCATTTTGCACAGATTCAAAGTATTTCAGAAATTAGCATTTTGCACAGATTAGCATATATACCCTCTTTAAGAAAATGGCATTTCATGGATTTTAAAACAGAAAATCAAATATCACAGTATTCCAGGTGGGGTCTCACCAGAGCAGAGCAAAGTGGTTGAATCACCTCTCTGGATCTGGCAACAGATCTTTCGATGGAGCCCAGGATGCGATTGGCCTTCTGGGCTGCAAGAGCACACTGCATGCTCATGTCTAGCCTCTTGTCCATCAGTACTCCCAAGTCCTTTCTTCAGTGCTGCTTTCCAGTACCTCATCCTCCAGTCTGTACTGATAGTGAGGATTGTTCCAGCCCAGGTGCAAAGCCCTGCACTTGCTCTTGTTGAACCTCATGAGGTTCATCTGGGCCCACCTCTCAGAATAGTCATTGTACTATTGTGTAGTCTCTGGACTTAAACACAGAAAAGCTGTTTTGTCATCCAGAAGACCTCACACATACACAGAGAAGGCAAGGGCCTTCTCCAGTCATTATTCAGGGTAAAAAGGAAAGAAGGGCTGTTAATGCAGATGTACTTGGTAATCTATAAAGCACAACTGCATGCAAAGTTTGTAGGGGCCAAATGGTCGTAGATCACTCTACAGAGCAATGATGGCTTAGTTCTCTTCAGTAATCTGATTAAAACCTGCACGGAGACTTAAAAATGAAGTGGTTTATAATTTCATATATCTCTCTGTGAGTGTTTGCTCTACCTCAGACTTAGTGCGTAGTAGCAGCAATTAAAGAGCCTTCTGTTGCAATGGACTGGAATGTGTAAAAAGGTATTTTCTTGAAATAAGTAGGAATTTTGCTATATGAAAGGTGCAGAAAATCTTCAAGGACTGATTTCTTGTCAGAGTTTGAATCAAGACAATGTATATTTTACGAAGGAAAAATATCTAGATCTTTAACTTTTTCTTGATAGCTATAAGTGGAGAAAAGCTCAGTAGAACTAAAGTGATGAAAAATGAGAATTAAACAGCACTGTCAAAAATTAAGTCTTTAATTGAAGCCTTGGATTCTATTTGGTTTCAGGCACCCAGCTTTGTTTATCTGGGAGCTCAGTGTTTTATGGAAAACCTAGAAGCCCGAAGTTCCATAGAAAAGTAAAAGTATCAACAGAATCATAAATAATGATCAAATCTTCTGAAAACAAAAGAAACTTACCATGCAGTTTGGCATATCTTAGACCTGATTCACTAGGGCAATGCTTTAAAATCTCATATGCCTGTGAAATTGGAGCTCTATTTATATTTTTCATTTCTTTGTCTCAAAAGGAAACACCACAAAATTTTGTCAGTTGTTGATATTGAATGTTTAACTGAAAAGGTTAGAGATATTTAATCCTTTTGTTTTATTTCTAGTGTAGCTAATTTGCCTTTTTGCAAGTATCCTAGCGATCATTTTTACCCTTTTTCACCAGTACTGTGAAAGGTTAGGTAAGGATTCTGGAGAGACTGGCCTAAAATATAAAACAAACTGACAGAACATTTCTTAAAGGCCCAACTTGTTTAAACAATATGCTGACAATTCCCACACATTTTAAGGGAGAGGTGGACAAGAAGCAGAGAAACAATCCTGAAATAACTTTAACAGTTTACAACACTGTGAAATAAGGGCTTGAGCTTCATAAAGGGTTACCTCAGAACTAGGAAACACTCCCTACAAAGACTCAGGAACAAGTCCTTTAATATAGTATTAGATGAGATGAAAACTCAAAGCAAAAAAATATTACGTTGAAAGTTATGCAAAACCAGAGTTTTTCTACTGTAGCAAAACACTTGCAGCCAGAATTTGTTACTATAGAAGTCCTCGTTGCTTTTGCAGTTCTTATAGGATTTATATCAACAACATAACTTTTAGATGACATCAACAAACACCATTTCCTCCTGAATCCTCTTTTCTCCCAGAGTAGACACCAGGAGCTGTCAGACTAAGTTAGACTTCACCAGTGTTAATTCCAATCTGAAGTAAAATGTACCGGAGGCACCGAAATTGCCTATTTTAACTAAATGCTCACTTATGACCTGCCAGAAGGTTCTAACACAAATGGCATTTCCTAACTAGGAGGCTATATTTAGCCATTTATGAAATTTTAACTACTTAAGTAAACATCTGGCATGTCTTGGGTATGTCCACACAGGATTAAGGCTGAACAGTTTAGCACAACTGCTGGAAGCTGTCTAATCATTTTAGTTATACAATCAACTGCCGGTTTGCTTCAGGTTATTATGTGGGTTTTTGTGGGGAGAATAGGGGGGTTGTTGTAGTTTATTTTTTTAATTCAGAGAGCTACAAGACACATGGCTCAACATGGACATATGTCCAAGATGGGCTTTTGCAAGTATTTATGCTTTTTGTTTGTTTTTAACAGCATTTAGTCTTATACTCTAAGCCTCATTTTATTCCTGTATCTCAATAAGTAAATAGCCACTTTGAAGTAATTTACAAGAAAGGCAATTTTCCAAATACAGATGGGATAGAATTAAAATCTAGTAATTTTTTTTTAACATTATGAAATAAACTTACATTAAATACTTTTGTCTTAACTGTGAAATAATTTAGAAATGGAACATTTCCATACACTTTCACAGTTTGCATAGGAACAACATAAGACCCAGTCTTTAAAGGTACTCCTAACAAGAGCATTTATTGATCAGTGCTTTACAGAAAACTTACAGCTCTCTAAACCTAAAACATAAGTTCTACATCATCAGGCTAACTGCAGCAAGGTGCACTACACGGTTATCTTTTTCGGCAAAATTTACGGAAATGAGCCACCAGAGGGAGCCTGCATCGCTGATCTGGTACAGAATTGCTTCTGTCTGCGCCCAATAAAAATTTTTTTTTTTTTTTAAAAATCATCTGCTTTCCTATCAGAAATTCCAATTTGGCTCAAGTACGTTTTCTGTGCTAACTGTACAGCTATGCTAAAAACCGTCAACTTCAGGAGCAGCCAAATGTTACTGTCTGTATTCCTATTTAGACTTTAACCTTTCTTAGCTGGTAAACCAACCACCAACAGCAGAAATCAGCCATAGTCCACTGTCCCTCTACCCTGAGCAAAAGAGGCTGCACTCAGAAGCCTTTTTAAAGGACATATATTATCTACAATCCACTGTTTGTCCATAATACGGCAAGGTGGCTCAATATTGCTATGTTGCAAACATATACAGGGAAAAAAAGCCCAACACTCAACCATTAAAGACTCCCAGTTTGTACATTAAGGCTCCAGGATTAAAACCAAACCCACCAACTCTTCATCCTCCTTCCCCTCATTCTTTAGCTTAATTGGTGTAATTGCAATCGAAGTCCTGATAATCGACCACAAAATAGAAGTTTTACACCACAAAGAAATACTTGTAATTGGGTATCAGGCATAAAGAAGTGTTCTGCTTCCCAAGTCTACCTTCAGAATATTACCTCTGGATTTGGCACTGCTGCAACCAGTGAGAGACAGGAGGAGTCTTTCCCGCTGAATCCTGAGGTGAGTGTTTTCCCTGCTAGATTTTCAGTAAAACCTAATTATTTCCCTTGCTCTGTTATTTTACACAAGACATACCTGAGCTATGTTTTCCTCAGAATTTGAGTTTTCTCCCTCTCTTTCACACAGGAAGGGCTGTGTACAGCCCCCGGGGTGCCGCTGAGGTGCCCTGTGGAAGGTACCAGAACCCTCTCCTCAGCGCAGCTGCTGACCCAGTACCACACAGCTGCCCACCACCCCACCTCTGCCTTTTACACCCTTGAATGTAGCAAATATGAGCTCTGCTGATTATATTGGTTAGTTCGCTGCAGATGAGGCGGGCAGTTTCCAGAGGCCACCTCAGTGAGGTCTCCCTACATTAAGACTGAAAGGGCATTTTACCTCCGAGTCTTTGGCCTGTAGAGGTATGATGGGGGAAGGGCCTGTTACTGCACAAACGAAAATGGTGGGAGCAATGTTTTTGAAATCGTGCTCGATTTTACATTTGGCAAGGAGCTCCTTAGACACATTTATCTTGACCAGCGAGTGTAACTTTTATGAATTGTGTAAGTAAACTTCCCTAATCTGGTCTAAAAAAAAAAAACAACCAACCCAAAACAAAAAAAGTGTGTGCCTCATGCATGCATGCATTTAGCATACGTTCCTGTGTGACTGTATAATGCCTGTTTGTCTTAGCTTTTATTGCACTGCTGAGGTTATATCGGTAGAACTGTACTAAGAGATAAGTCAAATTAGGCCATCTTGGTTGAAAAAGAAGGACTGGATCCTGCAGTGGTTATTTCGGGAATTAAAATTTATATTCTGTGTGCAGATTTGCCAAATACAGGGAAGAATGGGTGATACTTAATCACCGGCACTTACTGCCACACAAAAGCTTTTGCCTGTGTTTTCTTGTCTATGAAACATCCTCAACTTTTTATTATAGTTATTATGTAATTCATCAAAACCAAACAAAGATCCTAGTCTGACTAGATAAACAATGGGTCATCACTCTCAAGCACTGGAACTGAAAATGCTGCATCTCCCAGGCTGATATCCCACTGCAAATATCAAAGAAAGGATGCAGGGGTAATTCTGGACATTGTGTTGTTGAAGTTCAGGTAAAAGCCACTTCTAGTTAAGAAGACTAACTGAGATTACACTGCATGTATTAAAGAGACTAATAAATCCTTCTATTTATATTGTAATTTTAAATAATACTTGAACTCCTTGCTAAATTCAATGCAGTTTTCTAAGCATGGCTACTGGAATTCTGCTGCTGCCGTAAATGATGGTGAGGACTGCCAACGATTGCCTATCTTTTTTGTGACTGAGAGAGAACTTTTGGGTTTTTGTAACATTTTTTGAATTTGAGACTCTGATAGTTTAGTAATGCCCAGTAGCTCTGACAAGTGGTTTGGCCTTCATTTCTTGGCTATAAAATGGGATATAGTCCTTTCCAGCAAAGCTGCATAATATATAGGTCATTAATTAAGATTTAAGCATCATAGACACTTAACAGAGCACACTGGTATTTGGAAGTATAGTGGTATGATTGCATATTTTAAAGTTTTTTAACACACTGTGTTAAAACTGTGCTGTGCAACTGACCTAGAGCCAGAGGCAAGCAGAGGAAATATTCCTGTCAGCACACAAAGTGATTCTGACTGCTTTGGAGGCAGTCAGAAAATTGGTCTTTGCTGATCTTTTCTCATTTTGCCTGTATTCTTTGATGTACCATCTGAATACTGGTACCATCTGAATAGGTACTGTCCTTACCTATAGGTTGGCTTCAATAAATGGGTCGACAATTTATGTTCCCAAGTTTACTACATTATTAACTCCTCTCCATTTGTTCTGCTCTGCTTCCAACACTGCAGATGTTTAATCTGTTTCAGGGCTGTCTCTGATGTTAAAATTGGGAGAAGTCTTGAAATTAGATATGAGTCTGCCTGACAATCATTTTCCCAGCACTTTACTAAATTTACTAATTTACTAAATTCAAGTAAATTTAACTTTCAGGTAAAAAGCTAAAATGCTATGCTTTTGTAAATATCTTCAAAACAAAAGGAAGAGCAAAGCATAGAATGTAATACACTGAGCTGCTCACCTCTGTGTGTGTGTAACTTAACTGGTTTGAAGATGAGTGTATATCCCTGAGGCAGGCGAGGGGGTGGGAGATCTGGGTTGCTTTTATCGAAACAGCAAACCTGCTAGTGTATAAGCTGTAGACATAACACTTAAAACAGTCTCAACTGGAGAGAAATGGGTAGATTATATTAATCATATGCTATGAAGTACCAGCAAAGAAATGGAACGACATTTGGAAATATATATAATCTGGACAAAGACATGATAAAGAGTGAAATCGGAATACTGAGGATACTTGTACCACTGCAGACCTGTCAGACTAAGCAGAACATGGTAATATTGGTGATTACAGTGGTCAGACTAACCAAGGAAAATCTGCTCCGTATTTGTTAAATAAGAACACAACAGGGGAGGAGGAAGACTAAAAAGAGTAAGGGAAGTTTCTTTAGTGTGACCCAGTATTATGTCTGCAGAGTTTTGCCTTACTAATACACTGCATTAAAGGTATTGCCACTGTTGCCCAAAATCATAAAAGCATTAAAGACAACATGTTTGTTTTGCACACATGCTTTCCATAAATGAACTTTATTTGGTTTGCATTCTGTAGTTCTTTTACATTGAGTTCTGGTAAGAGCTGTTTAGTTATTCTGTCTGGGAATGATTACTGGCTGCTATTTCTACGGGCGCTTAAAAATCCTTGATCCAGCAACTGTGTGACAGCATCCATAGTTTCAGTTGTTACAGAATGTATTTATTGCACTATGTGTGTGGTTTTTTTCCTGTGGCACTTTTTTTCACAATTCAGATTCCAGAAATGCTCTTCAATCTTATCATTGCTCACTTTTTTCTAATTAGCTTTTCGTTGCATGCTGGTTTCGTTCTACTTAGTTCACTTACATAATTGGCTGCTTAAAATTATCCAGTCAATAATGTTTGGGATTTTTATCTTTTTCTATATAACGAGTTATACCTAGTCCTAGTCCTTTGTACTCTCTGGTAACATTACTTGTTTTTCTGAGATCAATTCCTCTTTATCAGTCCATAATCACACTAATACTGTGATAAATTGACACGTTATATTTGAGGTAAAGTTTAAGTTCAAGTCATGTTAGAGTTGATACTTCTTGAGTTTGGAAAAATTTCAATTGTACTGTTCATAAACAGAGAATAAACTGGGACTTTTTAGTATTGGTTAACTAAATAATTTAGCATGTGTTGTAAGTAAGCAATGTAAGTTCACTATGATAACAAAACTTTAATTCTTACTCATTGTGGATATGGGGCCAAAAAAGTTTATTTTACATGTTTTTTATTGCCTGGAGGAGACAGTAGCTAGCCTCCCATCTTGTGCTTCATCCACTATAATATTGATATTGAAGACATTTAATTTCAGGGCTTGAAAACAAGAATGGTTGGCTTTGATCTGCACTGTCTCTATTTCTGTGCTAATCCTTCTTACATGGTTATAGCTATTAATGTGAATTCTTTCTCCGTATATTCATGCTACCAGTTATATCAGATTTGTTTCCATATGTAAGAAACTCCAGAGTAGCTTATCTAAGGCTGCTAGTACTGTGGGTAGAACAGGCAGTTGAAAAATTTCTCCTCATGTTCTCTATGTGGTTAATTATTGTTAAATATCAATATTTTATACTAAATGAGACACATCTGTTTCTCATTTTCCTCTTGCAACAGATTATACAACTTTAACGTGTTTATTTTCTGTTTGCTGTTTGAAGGCAGTTGCACTGGATACAAGTTTGTACAGCCTCATCTTCGACCCTCTAGGTCAGGCAGAACTTCTGCTAGCAGAGTAAGATGGTTCCTCTTTGGAACCAGCTGCATAACTTAAATCTGGTGTGCTGGGGCTGTGAAGCAAACTCATTCGGTCTGGTAGGTTTTGGTAGAAGGGTTTGATCATAACAGGACTAAAATCCAAAGCAAAAAAACCTCAGGGGTGAGAGACCATGACTTTCTAAAGGTCCCAGAGAACTGCAGGTATGTTTACATGAGCAAGTTCGTGCATTGGAGGGATTTTTGAGGTGCAAATATTTAGCCTGAGGCTGGTGTCTTGGTGGTAGCACTCAAATGCATTACTAATGCACTGGAAGCACTTCTATTCCTTGTGGAACCAAGATTGCAATTGCACTCTGGGCACCATTTTAAGTGCCTGACTTATGTGAATACAGCTCGTCCAGTAGTTACGATTAATTTTCTTTTAATGTAGTGCCTTTTCAATGATGCCTATCCTCTGCCTATCCTCTAGAGGATTGCTTCTCTTCCTGTGAAACTGTGTTTAAGCTTCTGTTTCTGTAATAAACCACATTAAGCTTCTCTAACAGTGATCTAGCTACTAGTAGCGTATTACCATTCTACCTGTCTTGGTAAGAAGGACAGGAATGAATACAAAGAAAGCCATTTCAGCATTTTCTTTTCTCCAGTATGTTTTCTGGCTGCCTAAAGTAGTTTCATAGTTTGTACAATAGCCCTGCTGTTCAGTTGCAGTGCTGATATGCACTGTCACTAGCGGATCCCTGCCTGCAGGCTTCAGAAATGCATCAAATCTGAATGTGACATATCGTCTTGGCTCTGGGAATGCAGAACAGATTTTTCTGATGACATGTTCAACTTCTAAAAATAACTTCATATCAGGTAGCTAGCTTTTTTTTTTTTTCCCCAAGAACTACCTCTAAAACATAGAAACATGATGTACTGGCTTCCTGTAAACCTAATGCATGTCTTCTTTTTAGAAAAGAGATGTGGGGAGGAAAAAAATATAAAGATTAATATAGCTCTAAATTCTTGACATGTAATAACTTTGTTTAACATCATACCATATCTTTCAAGGTATTTATCTTTGTAAGAGGTATTTATGGCTCAATGTGACTCAATTTTTAATGAAATGAATACAAGTAGTGTAGATTACTTCCTGTATCTCATCTCTATAAAACAAACTGTTGACCAGTGTGGGCACAAAAGTCTAGAAGTTAGGAATAATGTTAATAAGTTTTATTTTGAAGCATTGAACAGATGCCTTTATTTGTATCTAATCATTCTTTTTATTTCTTTGCTCCTGACAGTGTCTTTTGGATATGTATATGAACTGTGATAGTACAAGTTTCTGCATATACCTTTTCTAATTACAAAGAAGTAGCAAGGCTTAATGCTGCTTTTGAAACACTGGGATTGAATATTTCTGTAGCCTGGCCATGTGTTGCAAGGCTAAGCAATAATTTCCTTGTCTTTGTGAAGGTATTATCTCACAAACTTTTGCCTTTTTCTGTCTCAAGTATTCTTGATTTCTAGTAGTCTGTTTTGGGGATTTTTTTTTAAAGGCCGTGACTTTTGCTTTCCATGTCTTCCACATTCAAAGGTCAGATTATTCCACAAAAAAAAAATATTCCAAGATATTTGTTTTGTGCTACATATGTGTATTTCCTCCATAAGGCTACAGATGTACTTCCCATAATGTGGGTAACATCTTTTCCTGTCCATGGGTATACTTAAAATAAATTGTATTTTGAATGAATGTATGTTGTGTTGCTCTTCCAGAGAAGATTTCTATGGGACATAGAATTTCTTTTCCTGCTCTATATTTAAATGCAATCTTGATTTCTAGTTGTGCAATGTTTTTTACACCTTGTTCTTATTTCTGGAAAATCTCTGTGTGGTTTGGGGTACTGGTGCTCAGAATCAAAAATATGACTGAACCACTCTGAAATATGCATGCATCTATATAGTTACAGGTCTACTTTTCCAATACATATGTGGAAGAAAACTGGAAAAGAAATATTAACTTCCATATGTCTGCAAAAGCTAGCCTGTGTACTTAATTGTACCACAGAGTATTTCTTGCAGGTAAATTCTGCTCTTCTTTGTAGCCCTTTTCATGGAGAGTTCTTGTGCTCAAACTTACAAAATAATTAAATGAAATGCTTACACTCAGACAAAAATTCTGTTAATGAAATTTGGACTTTGTAATGCAGTGGATGCTTAAAAAGAAGAGGCTCTTTTTAGTCAGGAAAGATTAAAAAAAATATTTTTTATTATATATTTTTTTTAGAGGCAATTAGATATGCAACAAGAAAGTTGCTTGTTGAAGCCCAGGTTAAGGTCAGAACTATTTGAAATTCTCAGTAGAAGCTGCAGGTGAAATCTATGGTGTTTTAACACAGAATATATTTCTTCAACAAAGTATGAAACGAGACTGCCAGTTTCCTCCATTGTGCAAACATTTAACATGGCTTTGGTTTATGATATTATATGACTCACCTCTATATTTTTGAGGTAGCTATTATTTCTTTTTATAGTTTCTTGCATCTCCACCCGCAGATTTTCTGATGTTTCTACAAAGGTGTCTTGTGGATTTCCAAAGCAATCAATGGTGATCTGATTTCTCTTTTTAAATCTTAGCAGTACCATCAGATTGTTTGACTGAAGTTGAACATGATCGTGCGTATCTTCTTCCTCCCCAAAATATTTATCTGTGATTGGATATTGTCCTTGACAAGTTATACTTTGCTAGCTTGCTCTAATCATTATTTAAATAGTTCTTTAAAAAAAAAATCTCAACTGGTCGTTCTCTATCTTTCAATGCTGTTCTGCTTATTGGCTGCAAGGAAAATTGTAACTTGCGAAAAACATTATGGGTCTGGTTATAAGACTTTTTTTGGTGGTGTTATTGCCAGCAACAGAATTGAGAAATATTTCTGCAATGATGTGAAATTACAGATGAATTATTAAAAATCTCTCCTGCAGCTTAACAGATGCATTGCAGTCCTAGACTGTATTCTATTATAGATAGCCATGTATTCTATCTTTGATGAAGTATTCATCATCCAGGCTATACAACTCAACAGGCTTAGTATACCTCAGCTAAATTTTTTGAAGCAGATTGTTTTAATGTAACTTCTCCACCAGATACATGGAAAATCTGTGTCCTAGTAGCCACAATATTTAGTGAATCCCTGCTGAACAATTGTTACATTCAATCAAGGTTAGGAAAAAAAAAAAAAAAAAAAGGAAATTCCATTTCTTTTTTAGGCATATTTTATCCACATATTGCTATGTTTTCAGCTTAGATATATATATAAAACATGTTATATACATATAAGAAATACATCTGGGTGTATTCTGAAGGATTTCTGTGTATTTCAAATGACCGTGCTGTGTTAAAATAAGTTTTGGTAACTTGTAAGACTATTACTGTAATAAGTAAACAAATCACAACAGAACTCAATGTAATCCAAAATAATATTAACTCTGATGTAAGTAGAAAAATGTAACTGTGGAAAGAAATTACAAATAGAGAAAGTAATTTTTATTGTACAAAAGTAGTTCCTTACTGTCCCATGGAGAATTGAGATTGACACAGTTTGGGCCAGGGAATAATTACTTGTAAACCTCATCAAGCTACTCAAATATACAATAGCCTGAGAGTATCACAGCAAATGTGTGGATTTGGAAACAAAATATCCCTTGAATCTTGCTCAGCATTAATAGGATTAGCATTGTTCATGTTCCAGAAGATTACAGAACCCAAAATTATTTTCTTCTTATTTTGGAAGGAAGAAAAAAGCTAATAGTTCCTGAAGCATCAAACAAAATGATTCATTCATATGTTCAACAATGTTCAACAATGTTCAACAATGTTTCAACAATGATTTTTTCATTCTAGCTTTTCATTCCCAGCATTTATTCTTACCTGTCTTAATCTATGCTGTTATTTCTTGCCTATAGTCTGTCCACTTTGGGCCTTTTTGTTTCCTGTGTGTCTGATTCATATTGTTAGGTAACTTGTCTGTCAGAAGGAGGTTGTCAAGGTTGCTGTGAGGGTTCACAAAAGTAGTAAATAAATACCAATAATTAAAGTAGTGTAATAGAGGTGGTCACTTAACCTAGCTGATATTATAGGAGTTAACATATTTCTTGCGTAACAACTTTGAGTTTACTTTGTTTGCCAAACCAAATGAAAATAAGATTCTTCAACTGAAAGTGAATCAGGGAAAATTAGTAGAGGGTATAAATCCTTATCCTTCCATCAGAAGATATTTGAGCAATGCTTGAAATACATATAATGTTTTCAGTTTTGGACTTGTTTGGCCTTTTTGATCTAGTAATGGTTAGAGTTGGAAGGGACCTTAAAGGTCACATCCCACCAGACCAGGTTGCTCAAAGCCCCATCCAGCCTGGCCTTGAACACTTCCAGGGATGGGGCATCCACAACTTCTCTGGGCAACCTGTTCCAGTGCCTCACCACCCTCACAGCAAAGAATTTTTTCCTAATATCCAATCTAAATCTCCCCTCTTCTAGTTTAAAACAATTACACCTTGTCCTATCACTACACTTCCTGACAAAGAGTCCCTCTCCTGATCTCCTGTAGGCTCCCTTCAGATACTGGAAGGCTGCTATAAAGTCCCCCCAGAGCCTTCTTTTTTCCATGCTGAACAGCCCCAGCTCTCACCAGTGTCTCACACTCTTCCACCCAGTGTGTTGATCATCATTTTCTGGTTGAGAAGTAAGTTTGTTCTAGCTATTTCCTCTTCTGATTGAAAGAATTTATTTTACCCTGTTTATCCATAAACCAGAGTATTGTGAAGTCAGTTTAAAGGTGTTTATAAAAATGTAATATCTGAGAATAATAGGAATATTTGAGAAGAAACCCACTTTTTCTTTGGCATACAAATTAAGTTTATCAAGGTTATATAGGAATATAATACTTGGTGTTTAGTAACAAAGTTATTTGTAGGTTAATATATCATGCCCAAGGAAATATTTCTCTATGGAGAAGTTAATGAATCTCTGAAAAGATTTTTCCTTTTCAATAGGATGGTGAGTTCATTAGGTACTTATATTCCCTTTGGAATGTGCTTCTAGTGGGAAGTTTTTACTGTTCTTAGCTTTATATATTTTGTACAGCTGCAAAGCTTTCTTCCATGCATTTCTTGACAAAGCATTATAAATTTTTTAAGCAGCAACTGTGAGGAGAAAACCCCCTCTGTGGTTGTTTATATTATATATGTATATATTGTATACAATATAATATGTAATATGTGTATATATATTATATATATGCTTATATTATATGTATATATTTTGGGTATTAAGCTGTCTTTATCTTGACCTATTGGGGGTGGGAGAGTTATTTGTACTTTTGCCCCTCTGGTTTCCTCTCCCATTCTGCTGGAGGAGGAGTGAACAAGTGACTGGGTGTGGGTCAACGCACCACACCTGACTTAAATCTGTAAACTATTAATCCATGAGGACTGCTATGATTAACTGCTCTGACAACATTCCTTGTAGTGAAACCTACAGCACCAGCAGTGCCACCAAGAATTGCTGAGTTGATAGTGCTACCAAATTACTGTCTATTCTTCTTTTCAAGATAGTTTAAAGTTGTTTTTCTTTTTGCTTTTTTATATACACAGTCTGGGAGCAGGGTTAGGATCTCTCTTTTGCTTATACATAAGCATGTTCTCGTTATTTTGTTCCCTGTTACTGTGTTGGTATTGTAATTGTTAACTTCGCATTGAAGATGACGGCACTTTAGAATATTACAGCTTTTCTCAGCTGACCTCTTCTCAAAGTTGTTTTGCCATGTAAAGTCCAGATCTGACCTTTCTAACTTTTGGGTTGAGTTTATCTATGTATAATTTAATATGAAATTAATAGTAGTATGGAATTTTTAAAAATGTTTCCTTTTTTCTCAATATTTGCACAACACAAACTTTCCACAGGTAGATCAAAGAGTTCAGGCTACCAGTAAAACCTAATTTTCTATTTGTTTTAGCATAGTGATTCCAGACACTAGAGTAGGAATAGCTGTCTGTGAGGTTCAAAATGGGTCATGTCTATGGGTAATAGAGATTTTTGTGGTTTAGCTGTTAATAGATAATGTTATCTGGATTTATTTAAGGCTAGACGTGTTCTAGCTTTGGAGGCCTGAGGCTGTGGTTAGTGGTATCTTGGGGAACAATAGTAGACTTTTTTTCAGTGGTTCCCAGTGACAGGATGAGGGGCAATGGGCACGAGCTGGAACATAAAAAGTTCCAATCAAATATGAGAAAAAAATTCTTTATGGTGAGGGTGCCAGAGCCCTGGAACAGGCTGCCCAAGGAAGGTGTGGAGTCCCCTTCTCTGGAGATTTTCAAGACCCTGCTGGATGCAATCCTGAGTGATATGCTCTGGGCAATCCTACTTTAGCAGGGGAGTTGGGCTAGATGATCTCTAGAGGTCCTTTCCAACTCTGATGATTCTGTGAGGCTGCAAAGGAAAGATGAGACTTATACAGAACAAGGCCACAGAGTAATTTGGTTGCTGGAGTACTTGAAAAATTCATGATGGTTTTCTGAAAAGCCCTTGGAAAATAATTCAGGAAGCAGTCAGGGGAGGTAATTTCTTCTTATATTTTTTTTTTCTCCGTATGTCAGTCATGTAATTTGATCTGAAAATATGTTGAAGTATGTTATTATGGTCATGAAGTACTGGGAAGACTGACATTATTGCATTCTACTTAATGGAATCCACAGATACGTAGTTGCTCAGTTTAGACTGTTACTGAAATTAACAGCAGTAACAAAATGTGCAATATTGGAGCACAAGCAGAATTATTACTGTTTTCCAGTGATTTTGTTACTTGTAAAAGTGATAAACAGAAGCAACTCGTCAGCTTGAGAATTCAGCAGGAATTGGGGATGCTTGGGCAAAGGGACTGTCTGTACCCTAAGTCAGCAGACAAAGTGTATTTCAGTAGCAGTGTACCTCCCAGAAAAGTGTTTGAGAATGTTAATGACTTTTAGCTGGTTTCATTGCATTTGATGTCCTTTCTGCTCAGTGTGGAAGAGGAGGCTGGTTTCCACTTCTGCATGCATTTCTGTTTATAAACGGATGTAGCAGCATCCTAGGTGGTCCAGTGCTGTGCTTGGTTTGCATTGATACTTTTATCTTCCAAGGAAGTAGAAAAGGTCAAGCAGTTAATGAACTTATTTTAAGGAATATCAAGTCCTGTTCCAGCCAGATACTCAACTCTGACAACATTGGGTTGCTGAGCCAAGGGCCCATTTTGTTGTCATACACCTCCTGCTGAGAAACCCATTTTCTAGATAATAGAGCGACCACTCAAGTGTAGAAGGGGGATGGAGGGAAGGCTGCTGTTTAGAAAGGTCTATCACTGGAGCAGTGTTAAATAGCAGCATGTAGCAAGTAACTTCTGCTACATCACCAGCATTCTGTTATTTGTTAATATTGCAGCAAGCAGTTTTCAAGAAAACAGGAGTGATATGACTTGTTTTTATACCTGTTAACTGTAATTAACTGCTGCAAACCACACACTTATTTTAAGTGTACCTTTCCATTCTGTCAACAGGAGGCTTTTCTTTTTGAAAACAAACTGCACAACAGACACTTAATAGATCTCCACCATTTGAGAGAATAGTCATAAAATAAATTGTCTATCTTATTAGTAGAGTTAGTGGGAGATTTAACCAGACTCTTCAGAAAAGGTAACAGGGAAGTAACATTAGGTGCTTCTGGTTCACCCCAGTAAAGAATACCTATGGGAGGGGAAGTTTTCCTGAGCATCCTTGCTCTACCTCTGTTAAATCTAGTTGCACACTTTGTCCTTGATGAAATAAGAATTCTGTTTCTACATTTGTTTTCTATGTAGGTGAGGTTTTTAAATTAGTTTAATTTTAATGTCATATAGCATCCAAACACTGATGTGAATACTTAGCTTCAGCCACTGCGGTGTGCTGGATTTTGACACAGAATTTGCTGTCTGCACAGATTCCCTTGAAAGTTTTATTAGATCACAGCTTATATGGTCAGAATTCATACGTGGCAAAGAAAACAGAAGAGTTTGGCTTGATTTCTTTTTTAACTGCTGAAATTTTGTTCAGCTCTATGAATCACTACTTACAACAATTAGGCACAGTGATACCAAGCTTACAACATAAATAAACATGACAAAGCTTTGGTGATGAGGAATGGACTTCCTATTTATAGTCTGTTTACATTCTTTAGAAATCACCTGTAGAAATAGTGTGGAATAGTATAAAAGACTGTAGAAATACTCCATATACAAATAGTAATATAATACATTTAGAAAGTATTGCATATACCCAGCCTGATCTGGAATATTTTATTAATATTCACTGACCTATTATAACTAATAGGTCAGTGAATATTAATAAAATAAGGCAGTGTAAATGAGAGGCCCATTTTAAGCTATGATATGAACTAACAATTAATCATGCCTAGATGTGTATACTAACATTTTTCTCTGGCATTTAGCTTTGGCTTCTTTGCAGTGGGAACTTGTTTATCCATCTGACAAAAAAAGTACTGCTCGTCTAATGAAAAGTACAAGGTTTTGAGTAGATTTCACGTATTTCCTGATCTTAATAGTCTAACATATCTTTCCTTTCAAGTGGAATGAATGCCTTTTGCAATGGCTATCATACTTGGGTTGATAGCTGACTGGCCAAATGATTAGGCAACATATGAGCAATGGTCATGTGTACTCATACTGTTACCTCTTTGAAGGAACTGATTTTCCAGAAGTCATGATATGCAACTTTTGAAATTCAGTGTTTTAAAAAGCTTTCTGAAGAACTACACATCCTGGTACTTCTGAAAATCTTTGTCTTTGCTTAAAATGAGCTCTAGAAATATATTAATATATCTGCAAATAACAACATTCAAACTTTTTTGTTCAAAACAATTAACTGAAAAAATATTATATATATGACATATTATTTTAAAAGAAGAACCAAAAGCCTAATGAAAAATGAATAAAATATTAAAATTTAAGGCTCATGTTTCTTTAATTTGCCATGTGAGCTTTGATTGTGCAAGTTTTTTGATGGATTGGTGTAGAAAATATTAGGAAATGTATAGCTTCTTATGTGAATAGGGACTGCAGTCCACTATAGGTTTGGGATTATTTTTAAATGGCTTTTACATCCTAATGTCGCTGTTTAGGTTTCAGTATTATTTTTAGAAATGGAATGGAGATCGCTGGCAATAGTTTTTTCACACTTTAGGAATGCATCAATGAGAAAGGAAAGATGAGATGATGATGATGATTATTTTTGTTATTACTGGATGAAAATTTTGTCAGTAGCTGCTTTCTAAACACTCCACCACCTCAAATCCTCAGATAAATTAAATAGCATTATATTCTCCCTCTAATATAATTGTGTGGAAGTGCTTTCTGTTTGCATAAGGCTCTGCCATATAGGGTTTTGAGGGATAGATATGACAGGGTGAGGAACAATTTATGAGGAGTCATTTGGGAAAAGCCATTTTAAGGATGTTTTAGAGACTGAAAATGGAAGAATGGGATGTGAAAAAACTAAACATAAGTAGAATACACTACAATATGTATTTTTTTAATTAATACAAACATAGGTGTAAGGTGCATCTACTTCTTTTAAAAATTTAAATTAGAATTTGGAACACAGGAGGTTTAAATGTTGTTTATTTTAGCAAAATTGTAGAATGGAGGTTTAGCATTGTTAATTATTTTAATTCCTTCATCGTAAAAGGAGAGTTTAGAATTAACTTTCAGTCAAGAATTAGAATTGGAAGATGTTTGTACAGTGGAACTTGAAGATGTAGACAGATTATCAGATATTTTAGTCATGTAAGAATAATGTCTTGTGAAACAATAGTCCTTGTTGAGAGAAAATTATCTGTGGAAAAATAACATGAACCACAGAACTTAAGTGTGTGTTAAGTTTGTTTATTTAAGCTATTATCATTCCATCAAATAAGCTTTCTTGACTGTCTAATTTGTGTTAACATGAAGCTGTAATTTATATCTGCTTCAGCTAGGAATAAAATAGGGTGGTAAAGTTTTAAGGTGGTAAAGGGAGTTCTGGAAAGCTTCTGCTCTGCCATTATACAGATTAAGTGCCATTCACTATGGTGTTTTGACCTTTAACACCAGTTTTTAAATGCAGCTCAGGAACTTTCTTTGGCCTCTTCATTTTAATGCATCCCAAACGCTTCCTGAGCAAGCCATTAGGCAGCAGCCAAATTTTGTTTTAATCAAATGGACTCATAGATGGGTTGTTTTCTGTGTCTGGCCAGGATTCTGATTTGAAAACATACAAGGGGACTTAGAACTTCAGGATGCTGTTAGCAAAGTAACACTAAAACAAATCAAAAAACCACGTAAAGCCACTGTGTTTTAAGAATTATGTGTATAGTATAAATGCTCTCAGGTAACCATCAACACAAAATTAAATCAATGTCTTGCTTGGAGGATGTCATTCTGCTTCCAGTGGTTAATAAACTGTGACACAATCATAGTGCTGTAATAAAGGTCAGTGCAGAAAATCCAGTGTGCTTTTTTCAGCGTATAGTAACATTTGGTATTCAGTAATTTTTGTTAGAGTTCACAAAATCTGTGTTGCAGATTTATTTGCCATACAGCAAAATAATATGCTATTCCTTTGAGTTGAATATGGAGGCAGCACAGTAGAAAGCAACTACTTTGGAAACTATCTCTGCCTGTATAAAAATATGTATTGCACCTAGAATTTGTCTCTATTGAAAGCAGTTGGAACCATCACTGTGTGTCTCAAAGGGTTGACTAGCTCAGCTGTAGAAGGGCACTATTCTCTGTTCTTGCTCACGGCTCTTGCCAAACTCAGGACTGAACTGGTAAACTTGTAATAAGATTAAACAGACTTCAAATAGAAACAAACCTACAACTGAAAAATCTGTTTGACACAGATTAACATATTACATCTGAAATGTAGTACCTTCTTATCCTGTCTAACAAGGACCTGGAATTAGTTACATTAATAGCTAACTGCTCCAAACCCTTACTGCTTCTTCTAAAAACATACATCAAAATATATTATTTAGAACCTTTCTTTCTATTATGTGTGTAATGTTAGTAAAAAAAAAAAAATATGAGGCAATTATCACACTTCCTGGAGTCATAAATGCACTAACAGATATAAAGCCATGAGATATAGAGCAATATCTCCTTAGCCTCAGCTACTTCAGTCACCTCAACAGTCAGTGTTTAAGATGCACAAAACCCTTTGAAACTGTGAGCAACTACTCAAATGCCATATTCTGGCCCTCTTCAGCAGAAGGAAAAAAGACCACCTTGGAAATCTGGTTCCTTTATCTTTAGGCCCAAGATTTACAAAACAGCCATTAGGAAATTAATTTCAGGCAATAGATATTGAATGTGCTGGAAGATTTTTTTTTAATGATGACCTGGTCAAAATTTTCATAGTATTTACCTGCACTATATTGTGTAGCCAGTAAAAAGTAGAAAGATTTTGATTATGGATACCTCTGCAGATCAAATTTTCTTCCTCAGTATGCAATTTCCTATTCTTAAACTACAGTTCGTGTCAGTAACAGGTGGAGAGGCTTGACTGCAAGACACAGTATGATACTGTCAAATGTACACATATGAATACCTGGGCTAGTGAGGACTGGTTATTTGAAAATGTCACTCATGCTCTTATGCTTTAGGACATAATAGTCTATTTGCCTTGACTCCATCAGCAAAGACTTCCTTTCTGAGTGGGACAAGTAGAGAATGCGACATTTAGTAAGGAGACCTTAAGCTCCTGATCACAGCTTTATTAATATTCCTCCTGGTTTAGTTATCTAAATGCTTCTAGTCATCACAAAAGGATGACTAGAAAAATATTCAGAAAAAACTTAAACTTTAAAAAAACCTAGATTTTAAATTGATGACTGGCATTTGTCAACATAAGGAATTTTTCCTACAGAAAGAAAAAATTCAGTTTTTATACTTGCAGATATTGGAACATAGAAATTTGGGCATAATGTTACTGAAACTAACAGAATTACGTTATAGTCCAGGATTAATTACAAACTAGCAAGACATAAGTCCTTTCTGTGTCAGGTGAAATTCCAAACTTTTAACCTTTTATATAGTAAGCATTTAAAAGGATCATCCATTCCCTGATTTTCTTATTCTTGAAGATTTCATGGGTTTAATTAATCAGGATAATACTTTATTTCATTCTAACATTTCATTGCTCCTTACTGCAGAAATCAATGACCTGTTATTTTCCATTTCAACAGTACAAAACATTTCCTGCAATGATCTGTTCAACGTAGGTTTTGTGCATGTTCATCACAGTATAACCAATAGACAGTCTCATACTAATAACCTTTTCTCAGTGTTAAGTAAAGCATGCACATAGCTTCAGTGATAAATCATATATTTTATGATTATATAAATCATAAAATATTTTGTTAAACTTTTGTTAAATCATATATGATTATATTTTAGCATAGGCACCTCTGTTATAATGATAGGTTATTATCATGCTTTTCTGAGCTACCAGAATGTAAGAACTTCCATAAAAGGTAATAATAAAGATCCATTTGTCTCCGTTTTTTCAGTGACAATCAATTTAGAGAAGGAGTTTAAGAAATAGGATACTAGTTTGGGATTACGTTTGCCAGATGTTGTGCCTAAGCTAAAGCGTAATGGCAAGTACACAGAAGAATACCAACTGATTATTTCCTTCCACTGAACAGTTCTACTACCATCTTTCTTCTCACAGACTGCAAACAGTAAAGAGCCAAACTTCTCATTCTTTCTCTCGTTCTGAAGCCAGAAGAACAATGTGTCTCAGAGACTATGAAATGTTGCATGACATGTTGCCTATAGCTTGCCCTGTAAACGTTGGATGTTGAGAAAGTCAAATATGAGCCTTTGTCACAAATTATGCATAAAATGACCACCTGCAAAATTTCTTCTTTTCTCATGCAATAGTTTTTCTATGGATTAGGCTCAATGATTCTACCCAGTGCTGGACACTGGGAAAAGAATTTGAGACAAAAGTATTTTAGGCTTCTTTTCAATGTAATCAAACACTGTTGGATCGGTTTCAACTTTCCTGTGGATAGGATAGGAGTAGAGGATGACATGGAGTAGAAACTATTAGAAATACTCTGAATCATCTAAATAATATTCTTCACATTTCTACTTTAAACATTATATTAAAAAAATACCCTCATGACTTTCTTAAAAGTTTCTGGAACGCTTTTTCCCTCTCATAAAAATCTACCCATTTTGTCATCTGTGCCTGAATCCTAACACCCAAATAGATTGTTAAAATAGATTTGTTAAAATGCGGTAGCAATTCGTATACATCTTCTTTTGCCCTCCCACCATGCCTATTATTGGGCTTCTGAAATCAGTGCCACCAGAGTAGGGATCTACCTTCTGTTCTTTGTTTCTCTAGATACAGAGCTTTGCTCATGTAAATGGGATACAGCCTTTTTGCTGTAAGGTTCTGCTGTCATTGATTTTCTTTGCTCATTTTTAACAAGTCATTGGGGAAAATAATTTTCTAGCAGATATAAGATTATATATGATTTCTACTCTTCTATCTTCTCCATCTGACTTTACAGAGGATTAGACGATTAGACTAGAGTCTACATTATAGCCACTCCCTCTTTATCTGTGAAAGAGGAAACAGTCCATGCCCCAGGACTGGCACATAGCTGTCTAGCTGTACTTTTTAGTGAGTATCATAAAATTTGAGAGTATTTTATGTTTTGTTTCTTAAAAAACAGAGATGTTGCTATTGCATAGTGGGGTGGGATTTTTTCAACAATTTTTTTTCCTGGTCTGCCAGTTGAATTCCATCTTAATCCAATCACAGAATATCAATTTATAAGTGTTGGCTTGATGCTAATTAACAGCTGGTTTTACACATCTGTAAAGAAAATACTGTAGTAATAGGAGTTTCTTCAGTAGTCAAGTACTGCAGCATCTATTAAAAAAACCCAAATCCTTAACAAAAGGAGTATATTTCTGATTTAAAATGCAATGGCAAAAATTTAAGCAGTTAAATATCTTTATGTTCATTTCAACAGTGCACAGAAATCCAACTTGGCTGAAACATCCGCAGTATCACATTATCTGCTCTACAGAAATCACGTTGAAGGTAATTAATTGTTAATTAGCTCTGTGCCAGCAGACAGCTCACAAAAAGATTGTTTGTTGAGTTAGTCTAAGTTGTCATATGTTATTTATGTGATAGAGCAGTTGCAGTAGCATAGTGTCTGTATGAATATACTAGGTCTGCTTTAGAGAACTTAACACATACTGCTTTCTTTAAACCTCTAGATGTTCCAGTGCTTAAATACTTACAGTGCTAAAATGTAAACAAATACTGACTATGATGGGATGTGTTTGATAAAAGCTAACAAAAATTTTTCAGTTTTTCAGGCAGTTATTTTGTTTTCCTAACATGCAGCCAAAAAAGATTCAATAAGGGAAACATTTTGAAAATATGAGGGACCTCTTTTTTTATTTCTGAAGCGATGTATTGATGTTGCACTCCATTTTCAAAGAGATAAATTCCCCAAAATAAAACATGATTGAGTTGAACAGAATTTTGAGGGTAACTTGTATGTCTTTCATTTTATTTGGTATCATAGAGGAATGTAAATCAGCTTCCTCATGGGTTGACCTTTGGAGCTTTTCTTCTACTTCAGATCTGAAACTGAACCAAACTGCTCCTTCATTCACGTCTTGTTGACTGCATTTCTTATGGTAACTTGTGCTTGTTCATTCTGAGGTATTTTAGAACTATATTTGGCAGATTGTGTGCAGCATTGCTGCCACCCTTCACTCAACATGAGTATTTCATAGGTTACCATCTTTGTATGGGACAGTTAAACACTTCAGTGTACTTTCAAGATTGAAAACTGGTCTCTTGCTTCTGTGTAGGTGTTGTGGTTTAACCCCAGTAGGCAGCTAAGCATCACAAAGCCATGCCATCACTCTTTCCAGGGAGGATGGTGTAAAGAATCAGAAAGGCAAAAGTAAGAAAGCTCATGTGTTGAGAAAAGATAGTTTAATAGGTAAAACAACTGCTTTGTGCAAGCAAAGCAAAATAAGGAATTAATTCACTGTTTCTCATTAGTAGGTAGATATTTAGCCATTTCCAGGAAAGCAGGTCTTCATTGTTTGTAACTGTTACTTGGCAAGACAAATACCATAACTTAGATTATCGTATTCCCTCAGTTTTCATTGGTGAGAATGATACCATATGGTATAGAATATCTGTTTAGGTCATTTGGGTCAGCTGAGCCAGCTGTGCCCCTCCCAACTACTTCTGTACTTCTAGCCTACTCACTGGCATTTCAACAAGAAATATTTCTATTCCTTGACAGATAAATTAAAAAACAAAACAGAAAAATATTTACATTTTTATGTTTGTTTACTTTAACTAGTGATGATTATCTTCATTTATAAGCTGGAAAATCTTTTGGGTTTTTTTGGAACAGTAATGGAATATAGACTCAATATAAAGCCTGAAAGCCAAATTAAGTTGTATGAAATTCATGGTTTAACACAAAGCATGGCTAGATAGGCTGTTCATGCAAAAGAAGTGCAATGGGACTACAGCTTAAGCATTGGGGGAGATGCTGCTTCCTATTGAGCTTCACTTTTTCCCACCTAAGGTGTAGAGTTGTTAAATTCTTTGAACTTGGTAAATCCTAACAGTCTCCCCACATTAATGTGAAACATTAATGAAAGAATGTCTGGGAAAAGATAAAGGATTTTAGGTGCCTATAGCGTCTATAATCTGAATTAAATTCTGCCTCTAATATTCACTGAGTACCTTTAATAATACAAATTCTGAAACCTTAATGTGGTTGGAAATACATCCAGAGAATCTGAGCACCAACTTTCCTCTGAGTTCATTCCTTTTACATATTGTAGCACCTCTCAATAAGCAGGAGTTTGGTGTGCTGATGATTTGCATAGCTACATGAAAACTGCAAGCTCAGTTTTGGATATGGAAGAGTGGTTGACTAGTAACAGCTGGAAATAAGTCAGTTGTGGTGATGTATATCTAATCCTTCTAAAGTACTATCTGGTATTTCTTTTATTTGGTCTCACATGTAAGTAACATTAAAACATCATTCCATAGGTATTTTCTTTTTTAGTGCTGTCATTTATATGGATAAGTACTTTCCTCTCCACAAAAACTAGTGTATCTTACTCTTTATCTTCGTCTTGTTGGACACCTTTGGCTGCATACATTTGCTAAACTACTGGAGGGTGGTTACTTTTTGTCCATGTCTAGAAATATACTTCCTGTTGTCTTATTCAGAAGTACAGTGCCACTAGGTTTGCAGTCAGAGGCATGTGGATGTTTTTTACATAAAACTAACTTCTTCGTTATTGTTTATTTTCTTGCCTGAGTCATGTTCAGCCAAGAGTTGACCAACAACCACCTATCCCGCCAGGTCCTTTTCTGCCAGGCAGCTCCAGTCACTCTTCCCCAATCCTGTAGCACTGCATGGGGTTATTTTGACCCAGGTGCAGGACCCAGCACTTGGCCTTACTGAACCTCAGCCCATTGATCCAGCCTGTCCAAATCTCTTTGCAAAGCCTTTCTAGCCTCCAGTGGGTCAACTCTCCCACCTAACTTGATGCTATCTGCAAACTTACTGAGGTTAAGTTTGAGGGTAAGCAAACATGATTTTGTTAGCTAGGTCAGCAGATAGGACTTTGACACAACACAGAAGGGGTCTCTTTTCAGTTTGGATAGATGATTTCTAACTCTTGGAACTTGTGTACAAGCCTCACTATTGGAGCTTCCCTCCAAGTGCTGTCTGTAAAACTCATGTTTAGGATGCTCAAGATGCTATCAGCCACATTAGCTGATGGTTTCTCCATGAAATACATTGGGAATGGTGCTTACTTGTCTGAGGCAACATGAGAAACCCATGATATGTACCACCTTTTTCATGAGATATTAGATCCCTTTTGCCATATGTTAAAATGCAAGCAGTCACCAAATAACTGTCAGAAAAGTCTGTTTGACAAAAGGCACTGAGAGGAACCCTCTAAGGGAACTGAAGTTAATTCTTTCATAGCAAGATGCCTCAGAGGGGAGCCATAGTACATGTTAGCACAAGTCTGTAGCAGAAAACCCATATTGTGGAATATATCACCCACTCTTGTTTAGAAGATGAGGTGGTCTGGAAGGTAAGGTGTGTATAAAAGAAACTATGATCTCAGAATGACAAGGGACAAGAAAAGTCCCCCAAAGGGCTTTTAGATGGAAATAGTGGTTTTCACAGCTCTCTTGAACTTAAAATTCAGCATCTAAACCATTGTGAGGCATGGGCAATGAATGCACAATCATCTCCCATGATAGCTGTTAAACCTTTCTAAATAGAAGACCAACAATCAGTTGTTGCTTAGCTTGAAGTTGTTATCTGCAACAAATAAATCTTTTTTCCCCATTGCAGAAAACTGTTTAGGCACAAACCACACAGACTATTGCTGTTTGACTTAAGTCCAGTCTGTAATAGCATTGCTAAAAGTTTCTTTCTTGTTCACAAATTGCTTCATATCTTAGGCTTTTTGATCTAAAATCTTGTGTCAGATCAGTATCACTAATGAAATTCATGTTGTATTTCTTCTCTTTTGTATAGCTGCTTATCCATGAGAAGCCTGACTTTGTGAAGTCTTTACATAAGGCTTGTGCAGATTTTGCTTGTATCAAATCTAGACTAAAACTTTTAAATCTGGATTATTGTTCCCTCTGTTCAGCTATATTGACACAGCACTCTGTATTGTTGAAACTACACAGAAATAACAGAGTACCTGTGGTTTAATAAGGAGAAGAAATGAAGCCAGGCCCAAGACTTCATTTCCAAAGCTATGTAACGTGACTTTTGTTCACATTAAACACTTGCATGAATGTTGCATTGATTTCTCTATTGTGAAATTAGCTCTGCTCATAGTAGCTGTAATCCTAGGGAGAATTCTTTTTTGGATAGTTATTTATTGCCTCTTTTTTGGTTTGTTTTATTCAGGAAAAATGCTAAAGTCTAGAGGCACATAAGTCGGCCAAAAGATAACACAGTGTAGCAGAGACTTCATTTTTTTGCAACATAAAGCATCCTGATTTCCAAGAAAAGTTATGCATCCAAAGCATGCAAAGCAAATTGTACAACCATATTGTGCAGTTTGCTTCTCATGCATTCTAAATAGTGCACAGTTTGGACATTAAGCAGGAAAAAAAGCTAAAGAGTTAATTCTCCACATTTGTTGATATGTCTTACCATTCTGTGTCTTTGTGTCCCAAAAGTATGGAACAGGTAGAAGTCCCAGAACAGAATAAAGGGAAAAATAGGCTTCATATGCACTCTGGCAATAACCAAAGAAATTTCAGTACAGTGGGTATTCTTCAGTGCGTCTGGGCCGTGTGTTTCAACATCCTGGCAGAATCCCTTGGAAATATGGCTTTTTCTTGGAGGTTCTTTTTTTTTTTTTTTTTTTTTCAAGTTGCTCTATATCTCAATCCTTCATCTTTATTAATTTTAGTTTATAAATCTAGATAAATGTAGTTTGGAACATTTGGTACTTCACCTTTCTTTGGCTAATAGAAACATCTGGTTTCCACTCCCACCCCTGTCTGCTTTCTACAGAGGTTTTAATCATTTCCTTGGGAGTGTAGAGATAAAGCTGGATAAGGCAGAACTCAAACTCCTTCATTAGGTCATATCATTTTAATGTGAGGCTTGAGAGGAATGGCCAGGAAACAGTTCTGGTGAGTGGGTTGTAGGCAACAGTTCTACATGCTTCTGCATTCCAGATGCTACAGTATCAGAAGTGTGGAAGCAATTTAGTTGGATGTAACTAGATTATTTGATGTATGATGCTGCAAACCCTTCTACAGAGTATGTGTTAATGTTTTAGGTAGTTAACTTTTAGTAGCAGATATTGGTTTTACGTATAAGGTAACAGCCTTCTGATATTGGTAACTATCAGTGCTTTGTATTACAGTACAGCCATAGTGCATCCCAGTCACCGAGTGCAGCTCTGATTTTGTGTTATGTGCAGGTGTCCCAACAGACTGACAGAAGCAGGCAGGAATTCATGATGAGGTGCATGAGATACATCTCAATTGATGTACTAACCTAGTGTAACCTCCAAACCAGAGAATTTTTTTATTGCAATACAGGAGCTTCCACCAGATTAAAAGAAACCCCAGGGTTATCAACCTGTTTTAAAATTTGGGAAGTTTAAAGTTGCAAATGCTCTGCTGTATTTCAGTAACAGGTGGACAAAGGTTAGCAGCTAGCAATTACTTCCATAAACCCTTACACAAAACATTACTTCAGTTTGTATGAGCTGAATGGGAATCAGTGCAAGAACAGAGCAGTGAATAAAGTATTTGTCACTAGGAGCTAACAATTTCAAATACTGAACAAACCAGCAATGATCAAAGACCAGTCATCCTATAGACTGTTCTTTGGAGCAGGCCCCTTCAACTTGTTATCATTAGTCTATTCAAAGAAGATTGGTCTCTCCCATGTATTGAATTGTCAGTCAAATGTTTACTGTCCCTTAGCTTCCCTCCATTTTTAGAATTACTCTCAGGAATGAAATGAAAATTCAGTTTCAGCTTTGATGTTTAAGTGTATCCCGTTGAGCCTGCTCAGCCTGGCTGGAATACAGAAAAACAGCGTCTGTTTTGATCCCTGATGAAAACTAGATGAAGACTTGGGGGGGGGGNNNGGAATAAAACAACAAATAGCCCTCCAAGTTGATTTTTGGTTTGGACAAAACCAGGTTGAGAAAACTGGATCTAGTCCCTCCTCAGACAATGAATACCAGCTGCATTAGAAACAAAACAAAAGTAAACTGCAAGAAGACCACCCAAACCCAGGTCTGGTAATAGCTGTGGTGGATAGGGTTGGGTTTTTTTACTGGTGGGGGGGATTGGAATTATGTAGTTCTGCCATAGTTTTACCCCTGGAAGTTTTTCATTTCACGGTATAGGTTTGTTATCAATAAGAAGAGAAAGGGCCTAGTCCAGCATCTGTTAGGTGCAAGTGTTTATGTGATGTATAGTTGACAGAATGTAGAGTGAGGCCCCAACATCCACTCTTCTGGCATGCATAATTGGAAAACAAAATTAAAAAAAAAAAAATAACCACAACAGGAGCTTCAGAATGTAAACATCTTGAGGCTATGTGGATAAGCAGGGTATGATCAGTCTCTAGCTTCCAGTCAGCTAATGTTAATATAAAATCTATGCATGGGCATCTTTCCACTGTCTCCAGTAAACACTGGATAATAGTTTTCCTGGCACTGAGAAAAGTCCATGGGGCTGGGGGGCAAGAGGGAGAGAATTCACATGGAAGAGCACGCTGTCTCTGGGACAGCATCCTCCAGCACACTTAAATGTAATTCAGGACTTAAGAGCATTCCAGAGTGTATCTCCTTTAGTTTCAAAGCAAAACATTGGTGATTATAGTGGCAACTGAGAAGTTGGATCTGAGGGAAGAGTTGAAACTAAAACCTGAGTTGGGTCTTGCCACTTGCCAAGGAGAAGCTGCAGAGATGAATAATTGAAGAGGTATTTAGTTTGGGTTGGGAAACATCAGGTGGAAATAACTGACCTATCAAAAAAAAAGGGGGGGTGGGGGAAGGGGAGAAAAGAAGATGGAATGGGGAAAAAAGTCTCTGTCTCATTCAATCCGAAACAAAATAGTTTGTATCTTTTTTGTTGTTGTTGTTGTTCTCTATTCTTACTTCTATTTTACACTTATCTAGCTTGAATTTTAAGGAAAATCCCTGTTAGAAATGGCCCACGTGGGCATTTCTGCATTTTCCTATTGCTGCTCCAAGGTGCCCACATTGTTTCAACACTTTCCAAATGTTCGCCCTAATATTTTTTTTTCATCCTGTTTTTCCTTCCCCCCCTCCCCTCCGCCCTTTTTAGCTGAAGTTAACGTCAACAGTTTTACAGCGGGTGTCCGTTTTTTCTAATTTGGCAGGCCTGAACTCGAACCAACACGCCCCCACCAAAGAAACCCACCCCCAAGAGCAGGAGACGCGGGGGAACGGCCGGCCGGGGCGGTGGCGGCGCGGCCGGGCTGTCTCCGCCGCGGCGGGCAATGCAGCACGGCAGTCGGCAGGTGCACAGCGAGCCGCCC
>VZRU01004136.1:43745-106309 GCA_013398155.1 Pedionomus torquatus | reverse complement strand
CACACCGAGCCGCCCGCCGCGGTCTCTCCGCGGGCCGCATGCAGGTCGCCTCCCCCTCGCACCCTGGGGAGCCGAGGGGGTGCAAGGCGCAGGCCTGGGTACCGCCCGGTGCTTGGCCCTGGCTGCTTTGCGCCGGGCGGGGGAGCGAGGGGCTGGGGATGCTCGGGTGGTGATGCTGGGTGGAGGAAGAGGAGGAGGAAGAGGAGGAGGGGGGAGCTGGCGGGACAGCCTGAGGTGGGCGGAGGGGGGAGGCGGGTGTTATACCATCGCTCCGGGGAAGGCTGAGCATTTGCAAATTCCGGCTCCAGAGCGCGGAGAGCATCCTTTCCCTGCTGGCCGGCCAGGCAGCAGCCGCGGAACAGGACGAGGTTTCCTCGTTATCCCAAGACTGTCCGCGTTATCCCCGCCTCTCCCTGCCCGCCTCTGCTGCCGGCTGCTGCCCTGCCCTGTGCCTCTCCTGCGACGAAGCGGAGAGCGGCAGCTTGCGGAGGTCCATTAGGAGGCGAGTCCTGAGCTAGAGACCCTGTCCCTCTCCTGGCTGCGCAGGCACAGGCAGAGCCCTGGGTGAGTACTCTGGGAGCTCCCTTACTTCTCCAGGCAGGCCAGAACCGTTCAAGGGCCCCTTTGCGACATCCCTTTCTTCTGATTTCAGTTGTGTGCCTGAAATGTGTAGGAGTGCTCTGTCCCGTGGTAGGTTAGTCAAACTGGGATCCTTGCTTGGTGAGGGATTTTTGAAAGGCTTCGCTATCTATGCTTTAAAACAATGTCATCCTAAGTTGATGGTCTCAACTTGGAAATCTTCCCATGTACATAAGCTTTTGTCTCCCCCCCCCTCCCCCCCCTGCTTCATTTTTCTTTTTTCCTTCTTCATAACTTTTCCAGCCTTACAGAGTTGCCTCTGTCACTTTTACCTGCCACCACATGTAGGTAATAAGAAGCCAGTGATAGGCTAAGGGACAACTTTAGTCACTGAAAATTTTTACTAACAAGTCTTTTAAAACATTTGTATATTTTTCTTTTGTTCCTCTCTAGGCTGAACAGTCATGACAGCTGAAAAGACTATTCCTATAATTAATGGCAAGCCAGAAGATGCTTTGGACCCAGAAGCCTCAAGTACCAACCTCGTCCACAGAAACGATAAGAAAGTTCATGAAAGAGGTCACTGGAACAATAAAGTTGAATTTGTGCTTTCTGTGGCAGGAGAGATTATTGGGTTGGGAAATGTATGGAGATTCCCATACCTTTGCTACAAGAATGGAGGAGGTAAGATAGCGTCATATGTTGATTTACAGCTCACTGTACTTGTGGGAAATAAGTAGTTAAAATTGCTTTACAATGATTTCTTGCTCTAGAAAGTATTCAGGACTTCACTGTATGTGTGGATAGGGAAGTATCAAATATCAAACAACTAAGAAAAAAATCCCTGAGTTTTTCTTTGCTGCTCCTCTCCAAACATTGTGTAGCTTACTTTCACAAGTTTCTTTTGTGTTAGTAAATGGACATACTCCTGTAAGATTTTTAGTGTGGAAGAAGCCAGTGTTCTGTTATAGTTGTATGCTGTGTATTTTCTTCTGTGTGTGAATAAAGACCCAAGCATACTTAAATAAGTTTGTCTGACAGAAAATAATGTAGAAGCTTATTTTTCACAACAGTATATACTTTGGAGAAGATGAATACTGTTTTTGATAATGCTACAAAAATTTCTTTTTTTTTCTTTGTCATATGAAAATCTCTTGAATGCAGCCATATTTTTTTCGTCATCGCTGCCCAAATCATTAGGGTAGGGGAAGATGTAAAATCTGCCTGTTACTGAAAGATTGAAAAACATACAAAATTTGGGAAAGAAAAGAACAGCCTGAAGTTTCACAAAGTTATAACATCAATTATAGTTAAGTATAAACTATGTGAAAATTGCGACAGTTAAGGCTGTCAGCTGTGACTTGTGAAGCAATGAGAACAGAAAAGCAAATTAAAAATTTAGTTTAGAATTCTGTGGACTGGATTCAATGTTCTCTCCACTTAAGGCCTGAATTGGTGTTAGTGTAAGCATATAGGCTAGGAGAAAAGTTAAGTGGCTGATATGCAAAGATCCCTTCTTTTACAGATTTATTTGCTAACAACATTGTTCCAAATTTCTTTCCCTTGTACCTCCAAAACCTAAGCATGGCTGTCTGAACTCTAAGGGATGGTTTTGGCCCATTTTGTCTGCTGTTCCTATATGGCTAGTGCTACTGTGGAAGATGTGTTTGTGGTTTACAGTTAGATTTCTTTATATATCTGTACTTTGGCAAAACTAAAATTACAGGAATTCACCTGTTTTCTGGATGGCACAGGTATTAATATGCTGGATATGATATGGAGGGCAGCTTTTTGTTAATTGGCAAAGTTTTCCTGGAAAAAAAATTGGTAGAGGAAAATATACAGTTGTTTGGGGTTTTTTTAATATATATATAGTGTAGATCTCCTTATTCACACAATGACCTTTATATATACCCATTTGTATGTGTACACTAGCTTGTCAAAGTGTGATGCTGTCATTTTTAAAGGTATAACATTTAGTAGAAAAAATTCTAAACATGTTTTTGGGTGATTTGGTGAAAAAGTAATTAGTTAAATATCGTACTTAATCACTATTGTACTCTTTAAGAATAAAATTAATTTGTGGGGTTTAACTGGTCATATTCTGGCACCATGGGAAATTTGCCATTGACCTCAATGTTACTCAATTAGGATTTGGTCTATGGCCTGTGTTTTTGTAATTCCCTGGAATTAGACGAAAGTTGGACTTGTTTGATGCGTCAGATGTAAATACTGAAAACTGCTTAGTGTGTGGTAAGTGAAGACAACAGTATGAGCTAGTTATGCAATAACTTGCATGAATCTAGAGGCAGTCGTATGGAACTTCTGAGGTTGACCTCTCTCTGGTACTCACTTTAGGTTATAACAGGTAGTGTAGGCACAAGCTTCTATAATTTTAATTTGTTCTTATTATATTAGTGGGGTTTTTAGGAAAATTAATTTCTTTACATGCTTACAATTAGATATTTCTTGGAATATGATGTTTTTGTAAGCTGAGAAACATGCTAACCTTTAATATTCCTGATGTGTACCGGTTGTAGAATAGCATTAGAAAAATAGAGTTGAAGCTAATACTTTTGATTTCAACAAGTTGCCATGTTAAACTCACTGTGATCATGTGTTTGAGTGGTCCAAGCTTGGTTTGATACTGGCTAGCAGTTTGCCTGGCATATAAGAATAAATCACCCAGAGAGACCACATTTTAGGTGTGAGGATTCTGCTCTTTGTGAAATCCACATGTATTCCTTGAAATGCAGCTCAGATTCAACTTTAGGCAACTATATTCTGGTTGAGGGAAGAGAGACTGCTCATGAAGAGATTTCTCTTGATGTGCTGGGTCTGAAGAAAGAAACAGCTGCTTTGACTTGTAGTACTTAGTTGTCTCAACTTTCTTATCAAAGTGACTAAAGCATAACAATTGTTGCAGGTTGTGGGTGTCTTCTGGTGTTTGGTGTGTTGTTTTTAAGATCGTGAATTGGATACCTATTTGCCCTGTAGTTCTACAAATATTCCTAAAATATACTCAGGAACATTTTGTTCATAGCTAATATTCCAACAGAGATTTAATATTAAAAATTTCGTTGTTAAGGTAATTAATCTTCCTTCTGTTGAAATCCTTCTGTTGAAGGAAAGAAATGCTGCTATTGCTGGTGTTCTAGAGAGCTGATTGATGTATGCAACTATGCACAGCACTCTAAAACACACCTTCCTAGGAAAAACTGCATCCACCAGAACTCCTGTGTGTTTAGCATAGCTTGTGTTGGTTTGAAATAGTGTGAGTGGTGGGATGCTTAGATCATTTAATGGGAGCGTTAAATGAAGTTAATTAGTATAGTGGGAGCAATCCTGGATACAATGTGATGTATGTTCTACTAACCTTTATTGTCATAACATAACTAGACAGTTAATACTGTGTAATTTTCCTACAACTTCAGATAAACTATGGTGTGTAGTACTTTGCTGTGCTAGTCTGCCTGATTAAACCAGTAAAACTTTCTTGGTGTAAGTAAAAGTGACAGAATCAGTTATTTTGTGCTGCTTTCTCAGTATTTATTTCCTTCTTTCTTTTTTTTTTTTTAATTCTAAACTAATATAGTTGCTTGCTTTCCACCTCATCCTTTGACTCATCAGAAAGTCTGAGTACTTGGAGAATGAGGAAAAAAATTCTTTGTCTTATGTTAGCAGATTCTCTGCGTAGTCAAAAAGCTGTATCTTAGTTCTTATTATTTAGGTTCAGTTCTGAATGGAATACTTAAAATCAACATTATTACCAAGTGACATTATGCCTAACATAGATATATCTTCTCTGGTTTCTTTGCTTCGGCGTACTTCACAGCCATGTTCTTTAGGTGTCATACCTCGTAACACAATCAATGATTAAATAACACAGTATGTCTGCTATGTGTTAATTGATGAGATTATTTTTATTGTTGTTGTATGTAATGCTTCAGCATTGAATCATGCTACTTATTATCTATGCAGTTTACTGTTAGCATCTAAAATACTGTTATTTTGTTGTTATTTTCCTACAACTTCACATTAATATTTCTAGCTGATAAGTTCTGCATTGCTGTTCTTTTAAGTAGTTCTGAAGCCTATCTCATCACTTCCTTCTCATGACCTTTGTCATCAGGCTTATGCAAATAGCTTAAAGGAATTCTTGGATTTTGTTTCCATAAAAGTTCTTCGTCCCTGGTTTCCTGAGAAAATAAAGGAAAACTAGACAGTGTAGACTGACTTGGTGGTGATCAGAGCAGAACTGTGTTGCTGAGCAAGACTCTGGTCTTTTATAGTCCATGACACTGGCTTGCAGGTTAGCTTTTGATATTTGGGAGCAGGAGTGAACTCCTTCTGCATTTTCAGCATGATGCCTGAGAAGTGACTAATAAACGATCTTTCCTTTATTAAGAAAATTAATGTCAAGGAACTGTATTCATTATAACCAGTACCCCCTCAATGTTTGCTTGTAGGTGCTTTCCTCATTCCATATGTGGTATTTTTTATTTGCTGTGGAATACCAGTGTTTTTCTTGGAGACGGCCTTGGGACAGTTTACTAGTGAAGGAGGCATTACATGCTGGAGGAAGGTTTGCCCTCTATTTGAAGGTAACAAACAGTTCTATGTTCTACTGCAAATGAAAGCATTAAATTTGAAGTAAATTAAAGTACATTATATCGAAATTCAAATTAAGTTACATTTAGAGTAGTAAGCATTTGTCTTTAAATTACCTGAAAAGTAAAAGTTTTCTATTGTGTCACAATTTTTTTTTTTTTTTTTTTTTTGTCTAGGTATTGGATATGCCACCCAAGTTATAGAGGCACATCTAAATGTATATTACATCATCATTTTAGCATGGGCTATTTTCTATTTGTTTAACTGCTTTACTACAGAGCTTCCCTGGGCTACCTGTGGGCATGAATGGAATACAGGTATGATCTTAGTAGAGGTTATTGCTATACATATACTTCCAAGTAATTGATAAAATGTCAGGAACAAACCACTTCTGGTGGAAAAGTCTGGGGAAATGGGCCATTTGCATCACACTGCACTGTGATAAAGGAACCCTGGAATGAGAGCTTATTCATACCTTTTTGCTTATTGTGTAAGCATTTCTTCCCGCAGAATGCAATGTCAGATAGCAGAAGACTACTTTGGATTTTGTTAATTCTGTATGTTATTCTGGCTAAAATCCCAAGACTCTCATTTGCAATCATATCTATTCTCCCTGAATACAGTAAGTGAATTCTGCTGAAGAACTGATGACCTGATGACAGGTTACAATCTTGCTCTTTCACTCTGATGAAATCAGGAGGAGTTTAAATGGAGAGGAAATTATTAAAAAGAGCAACTTCCAAGTTCCACATTTAATGCCAGATGTTGAATGTTCATCAAGCTACTTCTGAAAATTTAGTCACGTAAATAATTCTTACTGCATGCAAAGTAGCCTCTTACATGAAAAATGAGGTGTGTATTCATAAGGATTTGCAGTATAGGGCTCTTCATCTGTCCTCTCATTGATATTTTTAACCGTAATGCTCTACTTACTGCATTTAAAGATCACAAACATCTATGGGGAGGAATACATACCAATGCTCTTATTTCAATGTTTCTGAAGTTTTTGCGTTTATTCCTTATATTACTCTCTCTGATTTCAAATCATGTACCAATTGTACTGCCTTTCATGGTTTTCCATTATCATGTTCTTTGAGTACACCTAAAATGAGCTGAAATCTTGCAATTTAGGTGATAGGATCTAGTCTTCGGCCCAGTAGATTTAGAAGGATCAGGTAACGATTTTGCAACCCTGCAAAGGAGCTTAGCCAATGTTGCTCGCTGTTCACATACTAAATGTCAACTCAACAATGCTGAGCTGCCTCAATCTCCTTTCTCTCTGTTAGAGATAATAGCAATAAGCCAGAGTGACTTTTCAATTGCCATGTTAAGGCAAAGTGGAACCTTGTTGCTGGCTGCATTTCATAAGCCGTATGTTACCATAGGCCATTGAACCAGCAGTTGGAGTAGGATTATGTTGCAATCCCCAGTCGGTTGCCTCAGTTTCTCAAAGCATTTTTCTTCTGCCTCAGAAGTTTTATTGGCCTTGCCATTGCAATCATGCCTTTGGAAAGTGTTGTGAGGGAATGTAACAGACTGCATGGATAATTTTCTGGGCTAGGCCTGTGATCCAGTGATTACAATATGGTATTGCAGAAGTAGCAGATGTGGCATTGCAGTGTACCTTAACCACATACAGAAAATGTCTTATAGAACAGTGGCTTTACAAGATGTATAAACTAGAAGATGCACAACAAGAAATGTACTTATATGTCAATAGAGCAAACTCTTTTGTGTTCTTTTGTAGAAAACTGTGTGGAATTTCAAAAACTTAACATGAGCAACTGCAGTCAAATCTCTTTACAAAATGCCACTTCACCAGTGATGGAGTTCTGGGAGTAAGTGCACATACTTTACGTTTGACCAGATTATTTGTTATCTTCCAGTATTTTGGTCATTTACACACAATTAGATACCTTCTAATCGTATAGCACTTAGTGATGTGGGTTCAGCTGGAAACTTTCTCCTACAGCCAAAAAGAGTCAGGATGAGAGTTTTAACTCTTTTTTAAAATTTATTTATTATTTAGAAGATACAAGGAAAGGAATTCCATATCCTGAAAGAACATAGAACAAAGTGTGCTACTTGCTTGGGAGCTTGGCTTCTGTTGCTGGAGGAAAGAGCCTCAAACTCATACTAATGAGGAGGCGGAGGTGAAAGAAAGGGGATGATTTTAAATATTTCTTGTTTTTTCCAGCGTGTTACTTCTCTTAAGAGTTTGAGAGTGCATCTTCATCCCTGTTTGAGCTAACTAATACTTTGGGTTCTGTATCAGTATTTTTTAAAGGACTAAGTGAGTGTTAGTTATTTGGCTATAATATCAGGAGAGTTTAACTCTCTTGTGTCTCCTTGATTCTAATTTCCAGTTAGAAAAATAGAAGAGAATTACATCTTTGCAAAATATGATCTGCTTTTGTGATGTCCCGTACTTTTTCTTACTATACATATTTAATTAATGCATGTGTAGTTGCATATTCATTCCTTGCAGGGTGCAGTGTATTAAGACGGTCACAGAAATGCCATGTTGCTTTTTAATACTAAGCCATCTCACAGTTCATAGAATCATAGAATCATAGAATGGTTAGAGTTGGAAAGGACCTTGAAGGGTTCCAACCCCCCTGCCATGGGCAGGGACACCTCCCACTAGACCATGTTGCTCAAAGCCCTATCAAGCCAGGCCTTGGGATGGGGATCCACAACCTCCCTGGGCAGCCTGTTACAGTGCCTCACCACCCTCACAGCAAAGAATTTTTTCCTAATATCCAATCTAAATCTCCCCTCTTCTAGTTTAAAACCATTACCCCTTGTCCTATCACTACACTTCCTGACAAAGAGTCCCTCTCCTGCTCTCCTGTAGGCTCCCTTCAGATACTGGAAGGCTGCAGTAAGGTCTCCCCAGAGCCTTCTCTTTTCCAGGCTGAACAGCCCCAGCTCTCTCAGTCTGCCTTCATAGCAGAGGTGCTCCATCCCTCTAATCATCTTTGTGGCNAGCCTGTCCAGGTCCCTCTGGATGGCATCCCTTCCCTCCAGCGTGTCAACTGCGCCACCAAGCTTGGTGTCATCAGCAAACTTGCTAAGGGTGCATTCAATCCCACTGTCCACATCTCCGACAAAGATGTTAAATAGCATGGGTCGCAGCACTGACCCTTGTGGGACACCACTCGTCACTGCCTGCCACTTGGACATTGAGCTGTTGACCACAACCCTTTGAGTGCGGCCATCCAGCCAGCTCATTATCCACTGAGTGGTCCATCTATCAAACCCATGACTTTCCAGTTTGGAGACTAGGATGTCGTGTGGGACAGTGTTGAATGCTTTGCATAAGTCCAGGAAGATGACATCTGTTGCCCTGCCTTTGTCCACCAAGTTTATGGCAGTATCATAGAAGGCCATCAGATTTGTCAGGCAGGATTTGCCCTTGGTGAAGCCATGTTGGCTGTCTCAGATCACCTCCCTATTTTTCATGTGCCTTAGCAGAGATTCAATGTGTGTTACAAAAATTCAGAGTTCAATGTGTGTTACAAAATTCTGGGTTACTAAAATTTCTTGAGGGCCCATTCTAATCTCATTCATTTTATTATTAAGATAGAGCCATACTCGGAGGCTGTATGTTCAAAGCTCTGTTTTGTGTTCAGGACAGCAACAGCTATGCGTTGAAAGAACCATAAATTAAGACTATTCTTGAAGGGAGAACTCTAGATTGACATTGCTTTCTTGAACGTTAGCATATGCTGTTGTCTTTGCCTCTGAACTTCTCTGCCTTGATACATCAGTTACCTCAGCCTTCATAGGTAGCTCTTGTTACTTCAGTAAATAATACTGTTTTATTTAAAATAAAAAATCCCACAAACCAAGTTAAATCTGAGCAACACATGAAAATGCATACACTCTCTGGTTAATGTTGTCATTTTAATTTCTGTTAAAATTTGCGATAATCTGAATACCTGGCATGTTAAATCAAAATATATCTACTCTATGCACTTCCTAGCTTACGTTTCAGAACAAGCAAGAGTTTCTTAGGGGGCATCTCTTATTGCTATGACTTCATCATTTTAACAGAAATATTTTATGGTTCTTTGGGATAACTAGAATTAGTATTTCGTAAGTTAAAGGAATAAAGTATTTCCTCCAGTACTAGCTTTACTTATCTGCTGTGTTTATTTGCTTATTCAACAATATTCAAAACTCAGTGATTGATGGTTACTCCAGTTGTCCAGAGAAGCAGGCAACGTTCATTTGAATTGTGCAGAGGACACAGACCAAGTTTTATGTCCTCGTGTTTCCAGGGCTTTGGGATTATTTTTTTTTTTTATTTTTTGTTGTTGTTAGTGCTCATTTTTGGATTGCCTAAATTCCTTTGTCAATGTTACTTTGACATACATACAGATACTTTTGAAGCATGTCCCCTTCTCAGAATTCTCTAAAAATGAAAGTAAACAAGACTTTATTGCTAAACTTGGATTCAAGTTACAGTGCGTTTTAAACCCTTCAAATTTTGGACATATTTGCCTACCTGATTTTGACTGAGTTAGGAAGCAATTTTGAAACTAGAAGGAATAATTACATTTAGCCTTTTCTCTAACTTGTTTTACAGTCATATGTATACGAAGTTGAAAGTACACAGTCCAGAACTTTTAAAATCACAAAAACCAAGAGAAGGGAAATTAACTTGTTATTTATTTGAAACTTTTTCCTTTGTTGTGTTATGAACAAACCTTTTGTAGTATTAACAGTTCACTGGCCAAAATATCTTAAGCTATTAAACTTTATCTGTCCCAGCAAAACTGAAGTTGCATGGCTTTTCACTCTTGGAAAGTGAATGCACTCCCTTCCTGCTGAGGAAAGTATTTGCCTTATTAAAATGTAAGTAGGAATGATATTGCAGGGCTTCAAAATAGACATGGCAAACATTTAGTAGTGGAAGAATGAGCTTTGTTCAATATCAAGACTGAATTTTGCAGTAAAATAACTAATTGCAATGGACAGAAGATTAATTAAGTTGTACTTCTTAAATATATCAAACATAAGTGTGCAGTAGAGTTTTTTGTGTATAGATGTGTGGTGCAGATCACAAAGTAGTTAATGTGCAGTGAATATATTACTAGACTAGTTAATTTGTCCAGCAGCATGACTTGACTAGCAAGTCATCTTACAATCTGCAGCTAAGTGTTACCAGAAATGTTATTTCTCTTAGCCAGAGGTCTGGTTCACATCATGTTGCTTTACTCCTTTATAAATTCTAGTGCCAGGAATCATAAACTTATTGGAAGACTCTTTTTGAAACAAGTAGTAGAAAGAAAATTGATGGGGTAGACTGCACAGAGCAGATGCTCGTTGCTATTTTCAGAATTCATGTAGATAGTGTGTGAGAATCTTCTTTGCTGTAATAACCAATCACAGGACTGAATTCATTTGCATAACTACCAGGTTCCTTACAATTAAGCTGATGCTTGGGAAGGGAATGGAGAGGCTCTAGGTTTCTTCTGAGCTATTCAAAACCTTCACACTTTGTTCTCTGCAATGTCAAGTCTGCAACTGAAATTCCTCTAAGTTGTGGCCAAATAAAGCTGATTTATTGTATAAAGGGTCGGGGGAGGAATTGTTTTCAGGGAGGGTTGTGGTTTTTAGTTGGTGGGTTTTTTGGTGTCAGTTACCATCTACTCTTGAAATAATCTGTGAAGTAGAGTGGTGACTGTTGTGAATAGGGATCGTATTTGTTTACTGCGTGTGATCTCATTTACACATAGAACTGAATACTGTGTTTGTAAAGTGTTGGGCTGATGCTGCATCCTTTCTTTGATAATCATATCACACTACCACAGTCGTAAAAACTATTCACAATATCTTCTTCTATATCACAATGTCTATAATTTTTTTTTTTAATTTATGACACAAGAAGCCAATAACAAAACCCAAAATGCTTGGAGAGGGTCAATATTTGAAAAAATGCATGTTTTAGTGGTGCTAAGTGTTCCTTTCCAGCCCAGTGCTCTCAGCCTAGTGGTCAGTGATAGTGAGGGACATACAGGTAGGCTGGGAACTGGCATTATGTGTGTGCGCGTGTGTAAATAAGTAGACCAGGCTCAAAAGGATGTCTTTATTTCTGGCTTTTAGAAAGACTCTTTTTTATTGTTGTTGTTGTTGGTTTTGTTTTGTTTTCCCTCATGTAACTAATACTACTAGGTCTTTTCCATCATCTAGGCTAGAAGACTCAGCCCTTACTTATTTGTAACTGGAAGGAAATCCAAATGCTCAGTTGGTTTGAGGATTGTAAATAAAGACTTCATCGTCTCTGCTGAAATATTTCTAGCTTTTATTGCCTCGTCTACTCCTAAAGCTATTGCTGAAGTCAAACAGCAACTCACCCAAGTGCAGTGATGACTGAAATGATAGTTTGCAGTACTGTGAAACTTGTCTGGCATGCAGACTAGCGGTTGCCCTTCCTTAGGTCTGTACACATCATACTGTTTCCTTGCTACACTAGCACATACATATGTGCTTACTCTGATAATTCAGCATTGATGACTGGCTCATGCAGAAGATGAAGGCCTATTGTTGTCTTGGATGATTGTTTGGGGAAAATAAAGAAGCAAAGTCTTTAGAGGTAAGTACTGCAGTAAGTCCTAGATGTTGTTTTTTCTTTTTGGCACATTCAGCAGTATACGCTGAATGTACTGCTTGGGCACACTTCATTGTACATGCAAGGGCCTGAAAACATAAAAAAAATTTGCGAGTCTGTAATCGAGAACTAACTACTTATTGTAGCTACATGGTGAAATCGTTTGACCCTGCTGGAGGAGCAATAGGCAAAGTCTTGGAGTTTCAACTATCTGTGCTTGTTTTCCTGCTTAGAAATACCTATCCATGTTATTGTTTTAAGATTTCATTTAAGTTAGCAGACTTGCCACTGACTACAGTGACTCTGGGAAAAAGTTAGGAGATTAAAGGATTTCTTACCTTACTTAAAAAGGCTTTGCAAGCCATAGTCTTGAGAAGCTTCACATTCCATCTGCATATACAGTTTTCTGTGATAAGCAGCTGAATCGATCAAAATTCACTTTTTATTCTTCTAACTCTGCTGTGTTCCAAAGGACAGGCAAAAATCTGAAACTTCACTTTTCACCTCATGTTGGTGCCCAGCATTCAGAGGCTATCCTGTTAACTACTGTTCATGGTGTTTCTGTCATCCTAACCATATAGCTTGCTTAAGGGTTTTCTAAAGAAAAAAACCAACCAACAAACTTCAAGGTACAGCACATGGACTTTTTAATGTCTAAACTTTAATCCAGCTACTACTATTAACTGTTTAATACTAGAGTTGTTGATTACTTTATATTTGTTAAAGCAGCCCTGTCAAAGAGAGTTGTTGCCATGGGTAAGGCTATGTTTGTAGGCTGGGAAGCATAATAGAAAGGAGAAGGTACTTTACTCCATCGCTGTGTGTGCTTTCCTTGGAGAGCCTGGCAGGTATAGGGGGCAGCAACTGCGTCTGTGTGCTCTTTTGGCTGCTACTCCAGTCTGTCACCATGGTCAGGAATTTGAGGTTTCTAGTGCCTGGGAAGGGAGCTGGACCAACAGAAGACCCATGGTTTTGTGGCTGATTCCACCCCAATAGTTTTTTATTGGCTGTATAACAACAACTTAGTCCTCTGTTAAAGGAGGTCTAGTTGTTGGCCTGTCATTCTCTGGAGGGGGTGACACATCCTTAGCATTTCCAAGTAAAGTCTAGTGAGAAAAAAACATTTTTTTTTGTCTAGGAAAAAGAAAAGGGGCTGTTTTCAGCAAAAAGGAAAAGGCACAAATCCTTTCCTTGCAAAGTCAAAAGGAGTTTTTCCTGTTTCATTCAAGCTGCAAATGACTGCAGGAGTCACATTGTGGTTAATCCCTGCTACCCTATGAAAAGTCATTAGCAAGTTGGGCCTGATCCTGCAGTGCTCAGTACCCGGAGACCTTAAGCACCTCACAGAACCAGACCCTTTGTGCATGTCTTGTAGAACATTGAGTTGTGCCAGACTCTCTTGTTTCTGTTCCGTTCATAAGAGGCTATGTGAAGATTGCTTTTTGTTTGGAGTCACGTGTGTTCTACATCTGGTTTTGCTTCAAAACCACTGACTTTGCCTAGTTTCAGTTGAAAGAAGTAGATGGGATGCGTCAAAATGCTACCCTGATTTCTTAATACTGGGGGATAAATGTTTTGGAAAAGTAACTTTAAAATGTTATAAATGCTTCTTCAGTAGTTGTAGGTTCTTAAGGTAGTAATACTTCTCTATCCTTTAGATATGCACGTGGCCTTGTCTATAATAGACTGTCATTTTCAACTGTCCAAGAATGTGTCATTAGACTTGGTCACTACCTTGAAGCTGAGAATCTTAAGGATCTTGCATAAGGCAAATAGTTCCATGCAATTAAGCAAACTTGTATCTGTTTTTGGCTGTTAAAAAAGTATCACAAGAAAAAAAGTTTAGGCAATTCTAAAGAATATTTCCCAAGTATGGCTTTGTAGATTAAGGATATTAACAGAAGGGGTGGTTGTTTAGTTTTTGTAATCAAATTAAATGCTAAAGGGGGAGATGTCCTTGCTGTGCAAAAAAACAAAACAAAACAAAACAAAACACCAAAAAAAAACCCAAACCAAAACAAAAAAATAACCAAAAAACCAAACCAGTGAATTGGCTACTGGGAAAACCCCCACCCTTTATAAGTACATTTTTCACTATTTTCCAATATATTCTCATATGACAGCAAGAAAATTGATTTGCGGTGTCAGGAGTGTGTCCTGAGGAAGACTTTTAAATATCACTATAGAATTCCTGTAAAGTTTGCAGAACATCGATTAATGCAGGCATTGAAGCAGTGATGTAGACATAGTTTTCCTCTGTGTGGAAAGGGAAATGACTGATACTCTCCCAAAACCCCTTCCATGGGTATTTATTAATGATTTCAACTCCCCTGACTGATTTTAATTTACAAATGAACAATTGAGCCAGTAGAATTTATCTAAATCTGTTTAATTAAGAATCATACTGTTAGTTCTAAGTGCTACGGGACAGCAGTATTTTATGAAGACACAGTAAATGTGGACAAAGGATCTGGGATCCCAAAAGGATCCCAAAATAGCTCCTGTACATCTGCAGTTTTCTTTTTTCTCTTTTGACCTGTCAGCTACTCTTTACAGCCTGGTGCCCCTGCTCCTTTGCAATTTCACTTCTTAGGTTTTTTTGTAAGTAGGTTTTAGTTCAGGGCCACTGAGTATAAGAAATATGTTGACAGAGTAAACTTTTAAACTTTGTGTGTGTGTCATGTGTAAGTGTTATATTTGCCTGTTCAGTGTGGAGGAGATAGGAGCTTACCATTATACATTTGTTACATGAGTTTGTAGCCTAGAGCTAAGAAGGAGTATTTTACAAAATCATGGAACAGTTATCAATTTGTTGAGATCTGTAGTTCTCACCTTACGAACACTGAGGAGTGAAAAGCTAAGTACAAGTGTACAGATGGACTAAAAGGCTCAACACAACTTTTGAGAGCCATCAGACTAACTTTTTTTTTAGGTGCTTTCAGTTCACAGCTGCTGTTGTATTCTGTGTGCTGAACTAGTTTGTGTCACTCAGAAGGTAAATAAAAAGGGAGATGTTTGTCACTGCATAACTTCTTCAGAGAGGATCAAGGGGAAAACGGCAAAAAGTCTGAAAGACTCATTGGATATATTGAGAGAGTATCAAGGAACTTTAAAGCAGAGATGAGTGGAACAGTACAAAAAGGTTATTTGACAGGATTAAACTCTCAGATTTGGTTAAGAAGAAGTTGTCGCTACTTCAGTGAAAAAGGCTGGAGGAGAATAGGTCAGGAACAGCTAGAAGAGAAGTGGGATGTTCTTTGTTGATCCATCCCTGTCCCTGTTGCTGTGAATATACACAAACACACACATACACAGATAAAAATGAAAAAAGGAATATATGTGTATACACAGTAACTGTTACGTAGTGATACATTACATTCAGATAACTTAAGTACTGACTTTAATGAGGCAAGGGTTGACAGAAGAAATACATATCGTTATCTGCAAGCAGTGATAGAAATTTTAAGAGAAAAATCTGCTGAGGACTGTTTAATCTTACCTTTTAATTTGATGAGAAGTGTAAAAATGAATAATAAATGGAGCAACATTCAACCCTATGAGGACTTTAAGAAGAAAGAACTAGGCTGAGTGTAAGCAAGTATGACTCAACTAGGAATAATTCATTCTGATTTTTGTAGGTAACAGAAAATATGCTGCAAGAGGTAAATATTTTAGAGCTGTGCAGAATGCTCTAGTTGAAGGATTCTCTCTAATGGGAATTGTCTGTCTACTGCTTTTAAAAAAAAAAAAAAAGTGCCCACTGTGGAATGAAGTCAGTTTCCAGAAGAGAATTATTACAATTTGAGAGAATTTTGTTACAGATTCTTTAATCTGTAATCTGTATATTTTCTTCTGAAAACAGAAATACATCTCTCTACTCATTGAGCATTGGTGGTTGGAGACACATGGGGTATCCAGCAATGTCTGGCAAGTATTATTTGTAGCACTTCTAGAAACCTGTGAATATATTTCCTGTTTTTTTGAATATATTTCCTATTTACTTGAAACCTTAAAAAGCTCGTATAGTACAAAGATTCTGTATCCTTTGTCAGAGCTGCATACATAACTTTCAAAAAAGTGAAAATAGCAGATCGTGTTGACTTCCATTGAGAGTTTGGCATCTGTAGTCTGTTCATTTCAAAGAGCACATACTTTTAGTGACTAAATCTGCTACAACTTCATTGAAATATTATCTTTGTTCAGCTTCATAGTTGTGGTCATGCTTGTTCTGGAGGTCTTTCAGTGATTACCATGCCACTGCACTGAAGAAAAAAAAACAAAACAAACCAGCCACAACCAGCCCACTTTTATTTCCTAAATGTTAGAATCTAGAGGGAGACAAAGATGGTCTGTAAAGAATCCTTTCTTTTTAGGGCATTTGCATTCTCAAAGTAACATGCTTACTAGATGGATCTAACTTTATTAGTATGTCATTCTTTCCCATGTCGTCGTCATGCAACAGGGCTCTGCAATTTAGCAAGTCAAGGGGTGGTCCGTGCCCTAGCCAGTCATACAGTGCCTCTTCTGAAAGCTTGTCCCATTTGCTCCTATTAAGGTTCAAAATTGTGTAATGTGGATGTGTATAAGATCAGAACCAATTTAACATGCAGCCTGAGTCATATATGTTGCTAAATTTTTACATTCATTAGGCAGTGCAGTGTATACTATATGTAGTATAGGACTAGTATGTAGTATATATTATACGCTGGTGCTTACAATTTTTAGGGTTATCCCTGTAAAAATATATGTTCCCTTCCTGTAAAAGGGAGAGGTCTCCCACACATTTTTGCCGAAGTCCTGCATCAAATAGGTTCTCTTCTAGCAAGAATTTTTATTCATTCTGTTGATTGTTGCTCACTCAGTGAAGCTCAGAAAGTCTTCTTTATTTGGCAGCTACCTCTTTAATATATAGTTCTGTAAAGTATAGGGCAGGATGCTTAATTTATATTTTAAAACTGAGAAACATTTCAGAGCTTTCATATTGCTAGTGCACAGAATGTTGCTATACTTGTTGCCTAAGACAATGTTGTCCCATTCTCTATGTTTTCATATGTCAAGAGATAACAAACTATGCCAGAGAAAGAAAAACTTTGGAAAACAGTGTGAGTAATAAATACAGTAGTAAATTTACTAAGAAAGGCCTTCTTGCTATTTCCATAGATTCATTTTAGTGAAGGGTTTTTTATTTTTTTTTACCTTGTCCTATGTATAATACATATATTTAGTGAAACATCCCAAGAAGTTTACAAAGTAAGCTACTAGCCTTTTGGTTTTATAATGTTTTGTATGCTTTAGCCTTCAGCGCAGATTTTTAAGTTTATCATGTGACTTCCATTATCAAAAGTTGCCATATGAGTATGTAAGGAAGTGGAGAATACTATCTCAAATCTTGAGCATCTTGTATACTCTGTGTGATATTGTTGTTTTTTTTTCTCTGTGTGTGAAAACCACTCTGTATTCCCAGAAGGGTGGGAAGCATGTATTTTCGGTGAATTTACCTTCTCTCAGCTGTTACTCCTTACTTTATAAGACTTTTTATGAGTCTAGTCAGTAAACTGGAGACTACTGGCTCAAGCAATGAAGCTTTCTCTGAAATATTGCTTGTATGTTTACGTACTAGTATTAAAATTAGCATTCTTTCAAAAATGTATGTTCCTCCTAAGCTGTTCGTTTTCTACCTTTGAGTTATGCAGTCCAGATCCATGGATCAGCCTCTCTTCCAAATTAAACAACAATTAGCACAGATTAGACAGCCATAAGGAAATGCTGCAACTCCCAGACATGTATTTCTGTACAGAAAAGCGTCTGTGCTGTTCAGCAGAGCTTAGTGCTATAATATAACGAAAAGAGCAATTTCAGTACCTGAGAGGTCCTTTGAAGCTGCGTGCAATTATCAGAGTTGAGGAAGCACTGATCTGAGCAAGAACTCACAGCCTAGGAAGGGTTGAGGGGTCAAGTGAACCTCAACATTCAATTTTTAACTCTTGTCAGATAGAGGGAAAGCTGTAGTGATTCAAATGACAGAACAAAGCTGCAAGTGGGGAAGCAACTCATAATAGATGTTTCTAAGCCAATCCTGTAGCTGTATGGTTGGCCACACTCTCATCAACAAATAATATTTCACAAATACATTGCAGCCTCTGATCTCTGTGACAGAAAGAATGACACTTTTTACTTCTCTGTGTGTCCCTGGCAAACATCTTAGCCTTCCAGTGTATCTGGAAGTACTGTCATATTATGGCCTTACAAAGGAGGCTGATTTTATGACTGCTAACTAGTTGAATAAGCATCTGACAGCAGAACAATCCACAGTGTGATCGTCTGTGTGCAGATGTTTACCAGAAGCTGGTATGCTGGTAGCTTCTCTGGCCTCTGGCAGTTCAGGCATCCACAGAGGATTCTGACACATGGAATCTGAACCCCACCGTTTCCAAAACTCTGTTAGCATCTGATCAAATTTTCAGCTTGTCAGAAACTGTGTACTTGCACACAATACTTGAATACATTTGGGTATGGAATACTCCAAGCAATACATTTTTGCAAAAGTTAAAGAATACTGACCACATAAAGTGCGGTAAAGGGAAAGCAAGAGTTTAGAAAACATGTCTTTGGATAGAAAGTTAAATTCACTTTAATGCAGGAATAGAGCAGATTTGAAAGGTACTGATACTTTTCTACAAAACTGATGGGAAATCTGTGCAGCACTGGTACTCAAGTATGTTACGCCTTTTGTACAAGGAGCTCAGTAACAAGGTTCACAAGGTTCATATGGACTAGGTCTGAGAAATTTGCAGGGATGAAAGGAGCATAACAAAGAATATAATAAGAAAGGCCACTGTACAGTAGCATGACTGCTGCTTAGTGGCATCTTTTATTTTTTTTTGTCCTTTCATTCCCTGCAGAATTCTCTAAGGACAGTCTGGCCCAGAATAAAAAGGAACATTGCCACCTATGTTCCTGCCTCAACAGACATGGATGGAGACGTGACCTCAGGAGGCTGCTGCCTTTGGATTTNTGCTGCCTTTGGATTTTTTTTTTTTTTTTATTTTATTTTTGTTGTTGTTGTTGTTGCTTTTATTTTTTAAAGAAAAATGTCTTGGAGACATTTAGGGACCTTCCTCAAATAGACTGAATCTGTTCTACAGCTTTCCAAATTGTGGAATAATGCAATAAGTACCCCTGGTACATTCCTTTGAACAATGTGTTGGCAGCAGTTAGTCCTCTTTCTATTCAAGAGCCTGGTAGAGCTCCACACATTGGAACACTTAAAGATGCTCTTTCCCAGGAAAATTCAGTGGTGTCCCAGCTGATAATGTTGTGGTGCAAGCTTTCAAAGCATCGGTTTTCAGATTTGGATGGAAAGATTACTTTTCAGCTATGAGTAGTCAGAAGCAGCCGTTATCTCATAATATGCTCCTCTACAGCCATTCCAACAATGGAAAGGGTCCTTCTTCCTGTCAGATGTACTGAGCTACTGAACTGAAAGGTGCTTTAGTACATTCTTAAACAAACTAAAAGCATTTTAGCAATGTATATATGATAATTCTTAAAATAACTTCGTCAGGGAATATTATCTTATCTAGATTTCACCAGGGCAGTGATGTTAATTGAAAGAACAGAGGTAACCATTAGCAACAGTATGTTCCTGGAATGCAGGTAGCAAAAGGTCATAGTATGCTGTCTGCTTTCTTGCTAAGGATATTATTTTATGTGTGCTTAAAATATGCTGATTTTTTTTTTTTTTTATGGCTCTGTTACTTCTTCCACACGCTGTCCGTGTTCATTTGTTTTTATTCACACTTATATTTAAATTCCAGTTATGCTGTAAGCTTGCAATAGGTTTACAATATTTGGTACTATGGGCTGTAACCAGAATAAATCTACGCTGCAGTCATGACTTCAGTCAGTCTAGTTGTAAATACCCTCATGACCAAGCATCAGCATTTCTTACAGCTAACAGGAAACTTAAAAGAATGTTGCCTTTCAGGTCTGCGTCCTATTATTCCACTTAAATTTATCTTGTCTTCATTAGATTCTTGTGACTTATCATTATGTATAGAAAGAAAAGTAAGAATCTTACTTTAATAACATTTAGTCAAGCTATCTATGTGTGACTAGAGGTAGTGACACTTTAATGATGTGTCTTTGGGTGGAGACACATTACAAATCCACTTTGGTTTAAATTCAGTTTTCTATTTACAAGCAAAATATCCTGTGTAGAAATAATAGTTTGCTACACTCAAGTAAAAAACCTTACTCTGGTTTGAGTTAACCGTTGTGTTCCAAATTAACCCTAATACTGAAATCCCTCAATATTCTGTTCAAGATGTTCAAACGCCACCAGTCCCCTGGCCTCTTTCCCAGGCTATTGGCTGGTTCAAGAAACTGAACTGCTGTGTAGTTATAAACAAAAAAACCCCCAACAACTATAACAAAAAAAAACCCAAACTCAATACCCACAATAAATCTTTTCAAACTCTCATCAATTTCTATTTTCAGTGAGATCCAAAAATAGTTAATGATTTGGATCTTCAGGTCTCTGTGCAAGACAAATCTTTTTTACAGCAAAGTTTCACATAGTCTGAAGTTGTTGGCAGCAAACGCAGTGTATTCAGAGCTGCACTGCTTAAAATGGCTTGTACTAGCCAGTGATCTTACCTTCTGTAGTAATTCCAATGGCTATGTACAACTACCTCCAGTTCATTGTACTGGCAGCTATAGTGCTCCTCTGAGTTCTTGGGCTTCTAACTGTCAGGATTGTGTTGATCTTTTTATTTCTTTGAATGTATGATGATTTGCAGAAATTCTCATTTATTAACAGAAGGTTAGATAACTTTCCTAACCCAGTATTTTTTTGAGGACAAGTACTGTCAGTTCAGTGGCAGTAGTGAATTCTAGTGATAAAGTTTCAAGACATTCCAATGAAATGTCTATGAAGATACTTCTTCTCATGTAATCTTAGGGGGTTTTACTTAAAGATCCTTATCTTTAATAAGTCTTGATAGATATAAGGATATGTAATTCCATGCAGGTATGAACCAAACAAGCTGAAGTAAAAACAAACTTCCCAAATTTTGTATTTTTAATAGCGCTATTGAGGACAGATATGTGTGATTGGTTTGGGAAAACATTCAGAATTCAAGAAGCAAAATCTGGACACAGCTGCTTTTTTAGAGTATGTCTAGCATGCAGTGACACCTTTTCTAAATCATATGGCCATTGGCATTCTTATTCCTCCTGGGATATTCAGATTTCACAATTGAAAAGTTTTATCCCAAAGATAAAGTCTTGAACTCATCCCTTTGCTTGGGTTTCTGATCCATGGTATTTCAGTTTTGTAAACTGGCTTTGTCAGTTACCTCCAGTGGCTTCCCTGAGACTGTCAGGCTTATGGAGTTATCTAACTAGGGCACCTTGTGCTCAGAAAATCACTATTTTTCATTTTTACTTTTAATATCACTTGATAATTAGAATATAAAATCACTATGAGTTTGCAGTTTATCTTGGGATCACATTATCTTATGTTACAAGACAGGGTAGTTTCTAGCAGGTGATGCTCAGTGTGCCACTGAGGCCCTCTGTTCAGGAATAATTTCACTTACAGTGACAGTGAGACATTGGCAACCTCTTCCCATTGCAATCGGCATAAATTATGCAATGTGCATGAATTACTCCTTTCTGCTCAGCTTTAGTATGTGCAGTCAAAAATGATGAAACATTGAATCATAGAGTGTTTAGAGTTGGAAGGGACCTCAAAGATCATCAAGTTCCAACCCCCCTGCCATGGGCAGGGACACCTCCCACTAGACCAGGTTGCTCAAAGCCCCATCAAGCCTGGCCTTAAATACTTCCAGGGATGGGGCATCCACAACTTCTCTGGGCAGCCTGTTCCAGTGCCTCACCACCCTCACAGCAAAGAATTTCTTCCTAATATCCAATCTAAATCTCCCCTCTTCCAGTTTAAAACCATTACCCCTTGTCCTATCACTACGCTTCCTGACAAAGAGTTCTCCTGTAGCTCCCTTCAGATACTGGAAGGCTGCTATAAGGTCCCTCCAGAGACTTCTCTTTTCCAGGCTGAACAGCCCCAGCTCCCTCAACTTGTCCTCATAGCAGAGGTGCTCCATCCCTCTGATCATCTTTGTGTCCCTCCTCTGGACCCATTCCAACAGTTCTAAGTCCTTTCTCTGTTGAGGACTCCAGAGCAGGACACAGTACTCCAGGTGGGGTCTCACGAGTGCAGAGTAGAGGGGTAGAATCACCTCCTGTGACCTGCTGGTCACGCTTTTTTGATGAAGCCCAGGATACGCTTGGCTTTCTGAGGGCACGCAGCCTGCTTAGTCTTGCCTTTTTCCCTGACACATCTATAGAAGTTTTCCCTATTGTCTTTGGCCAGATTCAGTTCTCTCTGGGCTTTCGCCTGCCTGAGATAGTTCCTGGCTGCTCGTTCAGTTTCTCTATATTCCTCCTAGTCCAACTGTCCTTGGTTCCACCTCTATAGGCCTCCTTTTTGATTCTGAGCTTTTCTAACACTTCCTTATTCATTCACACAGGCCTTCTGTTTATTTTGCCTTACTTCTTCTTTTTTGGGATGCACCTCTCCTGAGCTTGAAGGAGGTGATCCTTGAACACTAACCAGTTTTCCTGGGCCCCTGTCCCCTCTAGCTCTTTTCCCACTCCATCCCACCAACCAGATCTCTCAGGATTCCAAAGTCTGCTCTCCTGAAATCCAGGGTAGAAAGCTTGCTGCACACCCTCCTTACTGCCCTAAGAATACTGAATTCTACTACTTCGTGATCACTACAACTGAGGCTACCCTTCAATTTGACATCACTCACCAGCCCCTTCTTGATGGTAAGGACAAGATCCAGCATGGCTCCTTTCCTCGTTGGTTCCTCAAGCATTTGAAGAAGGAAGTTATCTTCAACACAATCTAAGAACTCCCTGGATTTCTTGTGCCCTGTTGTGTTGTCCTTTCAACAGATATCAGGGTGGTTGAAGTCCCCCATGAGGACCGGGTGTGCAAGCGCAACGCTGCTCCTATCTGTCTATAGAGAGTTGCATCTTCCTCATTGCCCTGACCAGGTGGTCTGTAGCAGACCCCCACTGTAATGTCACCCATCCCTGTGCTCCGTTATGTGCTAACCCATAAGCTGTCTGTCAGCTCTTCTTCCGTTCCCAGGTGGAGCTTTACACGCTCCAGCCGGTCTTTGACATAGAGGGCAATACCCCCTCCTCGCCTGCCCTGCCTGTCCTTCCCGAAGAGTCTGTAGCCCTCCGCTCCAACACTCCAGTCATAAGAGCCATCCCGTCATGTCTCAGTAATGTCAATTAGGTCATAGCTCTGGAGGAGTGCGTGCATCTCTAATTCCTCGTTTGTTCCCCAGGCTGCGTGCATTTGTGTAAAGGCACTTCAGCTGGACACCCAACGGGGCTGACTTCTTAGCTGGAATGGCTCCGTTTCCTTCCTGTTGCTCTTCAGGCGACTTAAGTATGCAGTGTTTTGTTTGTGGTTCCCAGCTTCCTTTTACCTCCAGAGACTCAGAGGTAGGGCTGATGTTATCCCCCCCTCCTCTCCCCCTTCATATCCAGTTTAAAGACCTGTGGATCAACCCTGCAATCTTCTGTGCTAGAACTGTCTTCCCTTTTTGAGAGAGGCATTGTCCATTCCCTGTGAATAGGTCCGGTGCTGTATGTGCCAACCCACTGTCAAAGAACCCAAAGTTGTGGTGTTGACACAGCCCCGGAGCCACTTATTAACTGATTTTATCTGTCTACTCCACTCTGCATCATCGCCTGCCTCTAGAGGGAGCGACGAAAAGATTACCTGCACCCCAGAGTCCTTTATCAAGCCTCCCAACCCCCTGAACTCTCTCTTTATTGCCTTTGGACTTTGAGTTGCTGGTGCAAACAGCCTTCACAGATTTGGCTGTTCCTGGGTATCCCATTCTTCTCTTTTTCAAATGCCTGTTATTTCAAAACACAGAGTATCACTTTCAATGCTGATTTTCCTGCTCTTGTTCTTTCTCAATTCCTCCCTGCATTGAGATGAGGAAAACAAGGTAGCGTAAGGGAGTTGTAGTGGTAAGAGAAGAAGATGAAGACATAGTTAAGGCTACACTATCTCTTTTTTTTGTTTGTGTGATTTATGCAAGGTCATGGCCATTTTAGATAGAAGGTGGAGTGCTAAGAGCAAGAAGCTGTGATCAACTGTCCTCTTCTGACCCCTGAATACATCAGCCTCACCTCTTGGATGCAGGGGAGAATCATGTATTATTAAAACATTCCCCTTTTGTATTTCAGTTGAGTTATAATAGGAATATTACAGAAAATACAAAACAATTTGTGGCACTTTACTATATTTAAATACTCGTTATGGTGCTAACAGTTTAACTTGATGTCGTGGTTTAGCCTCAGACGGCAACAAAGAACCACGCGGCAGCCCGGCTGGCTAACGCCTTGGGGCGGCGTTAGAGCAGCTGGAAGAAAAAGGCAGCACTCGTGGGTTGGGGCAAGAGCTGTTTAACAGGACAACGAGGTAGAACAGGAAAAAACAGTAACAGTAACTCGGATGGAGAAGGATACAAACGCGAGTACGGTACCGACCGCCGCCCGTCCGACCGCAGCCGCGCACCCGCCGCAGACCCCGCGCTCCCGGTAACCCCTCCCCTTCCCGGCAGCTCCCAGCGACCCCTGGGCATGGCTCAGTGGGGTGGGATACCTGGGCCCTGCTAGAGCCAGGGGAGAATTAACCCTGTCCCTACCAGAAAACCAGGACACTTGATTGGCACCATGTGTCTTTTTCAAATGGGAGCAGCAGGGATAATTGTGTTGAGGCCATTAATTTGCCATTTACCTTCTATGACATTTTTTACAAATGACTTAGGCCCAGATTTTTGGATGGGTAAGGTAGACATCTCTGCTATCTGAGACTTCTCATAGAGTGTTCAGAAAGACTGACCATTGACAACTTCCAGAAACTGGTTGCTTTTAAAAATCTTGATCTTGAATCTTTACCAAGAATCTTGTTCTTTTGGTGTGTGAAACATTCTAACCATGAGGGGGCAGGGGATAATACCATTTATTTATTAAGAAGTTGTGCAGCTAGGGAAGAGCAGCACAGTAATTCAAGCGACTGACTGCTGGAATGCATTGCTTTGATAGCTGGATGCAGATTATGGCGTGAGTCTAGAGTCGTTCTGCAAGCTGTAGGTATACTTCCACCATGGTTACTCTTTTGTGATGTGGTGGCAGCGCTGCAGCATTATTATTAAAAGATTTCCATATCTTTTTCCCACAGCATGCAATTCTGCAACCCACCCAAGGCAGCTGAATAAAGATTGATGAATGTTGGCTCTGGAAGTTGAGGAGTGCTTGTAGGCCTCTGTAGGCAGGATATGAGTATTTGAGAAGAACCATGTGACTGGGCAGGTGGTGTTCATGGGAATTAGTGACTGGGATGGTGCAGTCCGAGAAAATTTTTATGCAAATCTTGGAAGTGAGGAGGTTGCCAGCCTCTCAAATAAATTTGCCAGTCCTCCAGGAGCCATTTCTGTTGCTGGGTTTTGTCCTGTAGCAGATTTTGTCATGAAGCTCATACCTACACATACAACAGAGTCTAGTGCGAAGGTTCCAGGACGTCTGAACTGGGTAGCTCATTTACCAAAGCAGCACAGCTGTATCCATGGGATAAGGGTTACAGTCAAATAAATACACTTAAAATAGTGCAGGCAGAGTGCTGTGTTAGCGTAGCACCCAGTCAGATGAATAACATCACGTATTTCTCCATAGCGAATATTTGCATTACTTCAGTCTCTTACGTGTGGTCACACTTTCCCAGTTTGGAAAAGAAATCCTGCTTATCTTTAGGTACATAAACATACAAATAGCCAGAAAAAAAATCAGTTTGATTGAAACATAAAGAAATCTCTTGTTATTTTTCAGTGAAAATAACGCTAACTGAACAAAAAAGTTTCCATTTCAAAATTCAAACACAAACATTTTGGATTGAGGTTTGGTTTTTTTTTTTTTTTTTTTTTTTTTTGGTTTAGTTTGGTTTGGTTTTTTTTTGATTGTATGGTCTCTTGGCTTAGTTTTCTTCTTCATCTTAAAACCTCCACTAATATTAAATTTTAAATGTAGCGTGCCACTGGAAAATAAAAATTAGAACCATTGTAAGCAAAACAACAATTAAAATTGTTTAGGCTGCCCCTGCTTGGTGTCAATCTGGTTGTGAAGTTCAAGCTGAACTTGGACCAATCTCTCCAACATTAAGTCAATATACTAATATTTCTCAAAAAAAGCCCAACCCTAAATGATCAATTGCAACTGTAAACTGGAAATTATAGGCAATGCACACTTTTATGTCATTGTAGAAATGTTGGATATTTATAGTCTCACAACAAAACTATGTGATTTCCACACTGCCGATATATACTGTGTAGATGTGTTGGCTGCATTATGCTGAGTGCTAACAGGCTGATAATATGCTGCTTTTTTTTCATAAGACTACAAAACCTCAAAGTGTTTACAGCAATGTTTTCATAATATTAGCAGCTGCATTTGTCAACGCTGTTCCTCCTTAATCATGGCGGAGCAGAAATTTTACTGATGGATGAAGATTGTTGGTCTGGTAGGATCTACAAGGGAACTCTGGTCCTCAAATCAGGAACATTAATGCTTTTTTTGGCTAGTTATTTTCTGTAGAAGTAGTTTGCCGTTTGAAGCTTTTTAGTCCATTTAGAAAATGGTTTTGTTTAAAAAGAAGCCTTTTAGTGCCTTCAATCAAAACACTTAAATGGGTTTCTGCAAATACCTGCTCTTTGATTTGTCTTCAGGTTTCGGTGGCAGACTTTGCTCTTAATGTGCCTTTTGATCCATGGTATGTTGTCAGAACACACACATTGGCCTTTTATTGCTTAGGCCATGTTTAATCCTATTATACCACTTTTTGTCTTAGTTCACTTGAAAGTAACACCCTAATACTCAAGGTGAGCTAAGAATTCAAGGTTTTCTTTTGCTTTTTGAATGAGAATTTATAAAGAGGGTCAATATCATCCTGAGTCAAATTCCACATGATGTTATTTGTCAAGTTGCTTAGAAGAACTTGAATTTTAAGTATCTATTGCATCTACCTTTCTGTGTAATTACAGCCCAGCGGTGTTATTTTCAATTCTAGACTGTAGATATAAAATATGTGTTTCCCCTTCTTGATTAAAACATACTCTTCATTAAAAGCTACCTCTCTTCAATTTTTGAATGTCTTTTGATGACATGTTCTTTGTGGGTCTTAGCTAGCATAAGATCACTTTTCTCCATAACTAGATGATGGGAGAAGCTTGGTAGTTACTGGAGGGAGAGGAAGTGTGGATGAGGTGGCAACATTTTACATTTTAGCACTGTCATGGTTTCAGCCAAATTCACCAAAACCTGAGTGACAGATGTTCCCCCCTCCCCCTCCCCCCCCCTTGGTAAAGAGAGGAGAGGAAGGAGTTAAAGAGATTCAAGAGTTTAGAACAAACTAAACTACTTTAATGAAAATATAAGTAACATAATGAAAAGGAAATTTAGGAAAAAGGGAAAAAGGGAGTATACAGTATATACAAAACAGTATCAAGCTCCCAGGATGACGACCACGTCACCAGCAAGCTTAAGGAAGAGTCCCAAACTGGACTCAGTGATCGACAGGAGCCGGATTCCAGATCTGGAGTCAGGAACGCTCAGATCAGGATCAAAGGCAGATGAGCAGGCAGAGTCCTCCTTGGATGTCAGCCATCGAAGAAGGGGAAAGAAGGGGAAAGAAGGGGAAAGAAGGGGAAAGAAGGGGAAAGAAGGGGATTGACCTGTTGATCCTTCAGCTTTTATACGGGGCATGATGCGGATAGGATGGAATACCCCTGTTGGTCAGTTTTGGGTCACCTGTCCTGTCCGCTCCTCCTTGAAGGTGGGACCCTCCAACGGGCAAACGACGAAAATTATCTGACCTCGGTTCTTCTAGCAATAAGTCTAAACAAGGGCCTCTCTGCATACCATCCCTTGGTATAATCAGGTCTTATCACTGTGAGATGGAACAGTTCTGCACAATGTGCTGTTAATTTCAGAGTTTAGCTAGTTAGGAGAGGCCTAGCTAAGAAAGTAAAACTGTAAAACAGAAAATTGGTTCATTTTACCTCAAACCAGGACAAGCACTTCATACTTTCTGTTGCAAAAAGTTGTGTAACCTTCTCTCCCCTGCCCCCTTGTTTTTTTTCAAAGTGGAAAGATCTTCCACCCCTATATTGACAGGAGAATAAGACAACAAACCTCAGATTTCTGGGTTTGGGAGGCAGGAGGGGGCAGGTTTGGTGATTTTTCTTTATCCTGCCTTAGCTAACAGTACACTTTTAGCACCTGCATTGTAAATGGCTGCAGCAGGAACAGCACCTGCAGCTCTTGAAATGTGTGTAAGCCTGAAGAGTTTCTGCCGCATCTCTATGGATATCTGAAAGACCTGGTGATAATTAGGTCTTTTCTTTTTCCTACTATTATCACCAGCTGTTGATGCCTCCATCCTCCTACCCCATCATTAGAGACAGGTGAAGGAAACTCTCTTCATCTTCAATCTACTGCTGGTGAAAGCAGAAAGAACCAGATCAGATTACTCCCTGGGTAGCCTCAACATTTATTTATTTTAGGCATGGCCTTGAATTATGTGATCGTACTATTTACTCCCTGAATCCATTGCTTCAGCTAATGACTGAATCAAATGCAAAAGAAGAATTTTTTTCATATGGGTAACTGTAGGTTGGACTTTTTTTAACTTGATACCTATCTCTTAACCTAAATATATTTTATTGTAATTTAATTATGTTATTTGTATAACTATCTGCACATTGCTTATATGTACAGGTGTTCCTCTCTTCTCCCAGGTAACAGGAGATAGGACAAGAGGAAATGGCCTCAAGTTGCACCAAGGGAGCTTAGATTGGAAATTAGGAAAAAAATTATCATTGAAAGGGTTATAAGACATTGGAACAGGTGGTCCAAGGAAGTGGTGGAGTCACCATCCTTGGAGGTATTTAAAAGATGTGTAGACATGGTTCTGAGGGACATGGTTTAGTGGTGGACTTGGGAGTGTTAGGTTTACAGTTGGACTTAATCATCTTAAGAGTCTTCTCCTACCTAAACAATTCTATGATATAATACAGTGATTATTATTGCAGAGCTTTTTATATCAGAGCACCTGCAAATTTCAGTTTAATTTTACAGTGTCTCTGATAGAGAGGGCTGTGTTAGTCCAGGGTCTCTGAGGCTGTACAGATACCACATAATAAAAATTTCAGAGAAAACTTTGCTTGGGATAATTTAGGTGAGGTTGAACGTTGGAAACTTTTATGTGAATGTAGGGTATGCAAATATATTTATGGAAACACACATGGAATGAGCCATGACCAGTCCCCATGGAGATTTGATTAAGTCAATAAAAGGGTATGAATGACTGAAATGAATTATTCTGTGTATATAATTAGCAAATGACTAATTGCTTACTTTAAGTTGTTTGAAAATGATGAGTTGATTCTAAATCTCTGGATGTATGGGATGGAAATCCATATCAATTTCTGACCTTACATTATAGGTAAATCATACTTCAATTGTTCTGGAAAATTGAGTTTCCTGAAAAAGAGTTTTAATTATCTGTAGGGTTTCTTTCAGGCTAAAGGACGATTGTAAAATATGAAGAGAACTTATGCAATCCCAGAGCCTTGTAGGAATAAATTTTTGCTCTTGCTTTTAACCTCTTCATCCATACAACCAGGAGTATCCATGATTTATTTATAGGCTGGTCAATAATTTACATTTTCTTTAATCTGAGTGTTTATTTAAAGTAAAAATAAAAGAGCGTAAAAGGACTGTGCATCTCCCAGATAAAAGAATCATTCATATAAAAGTGTCATCCTTGTGCATAAAACACTAGCCCAGATTTCTGGAAACTAGTATTGAAGCCTGACTCTGCAGGTTTCCTGTGTGAATACTTGCAATTAATTTGATTTTTCTGTTCCCAAATTCTTGTTTAAAAAAAATAAAATTCAGTACTCTCTCTTTTCTTGCTCACTAAGTTAGTAAATTTGTTTGTCCAGGTCTATGAGCTGTGAGCGATGTTCCTACAAAATGAGCGACTTATGTTTATAGAACTGAGTGGCTGGAATTTCAATTACAGTATTTTCAAATAGTGAATGTAATATGTATTTTTGCTAACCAGTTTGCACAGAGAAGTTGTAGGATATTTCTTTTTATATTAACATTTTAATGCTAACTTTCCAAAGTAAAGTCAAGCTGGACAATATCGTGATACTTGACAGTTCTGGAAATAAATATTTTTAAAATTATAGGTTCAATTAGAAAAGGAAATTTATGAAAATAAATATTACAAGGTAAATATTAAGATTAGAACACTTTTTTTTTTTACCTGAAAAAAACAGAAAAATTTAAAAAATATTATGGAAGTGTTCCATTTTGGACTTATATATGTCAGTTATTCAAAGAAATAATTATTTGTTCTTCTGAGTCTTACGTTATAAAAAAGCTGTTTTAAAATCTTTTCCATTTTGTCACTGACCTGGAAAAATTAAACATTTGTTCATTCATTTTTAGCCAGATGCAAAATCCACTGAGATCATTCTGTATTTTCCTTTTTCCTTCCGTCTCTTCTACCTTAGCATGGTACATTTTCAGCAGGCAGTAACTAGGGGTCTTCTTGGCTGAAGTTGCTTTGGTTTTAGAGAAGTGTTTTATATGTAATGCTGTTTTACTTCAATATTATTACTTTTTTTTTTTTTTTTTTTTTCCCTCGGAAGACGAAGGGTTCTAGCTATATCTGATGGAATTGAACATATTGGGAATCTTCGCTGGGAACTTGCACTGTGTCTCCTCGCTGCTTGGACTATCTGCTATTTTTGCATTTGGAAAGGAACAAAGTCTACTGGAAAGGTAAGATTCAAATTCTGTGCATCAGCTCTATTATGACTCTCTTGTGCTCCAAACCTATGTTGGCATTTATATTTATTTAAATCAGAATGGTAGAATTTCCTGTGTGTCTTCCGTTGTTGTAAGTTAGTGTACTTGATGGTATATAGATTGTAATACCAGATAATTAAGAATTAGTCATACTTTGCATCGTTCCACTCCTCTTGGTTTTAATTATTTGCTTTATCCCTAATTCTGTTAGATGAGGCTGGTTCTTTTAGGTTTGGTATTATTAATTTAGCATACTACACTACTGGAAACCAATACTGGATAATGTTGATTTCTGTCCATTAAATATCCAAAACTTGAACTTTTTCCCAAACTAACTGAGTTGAAACTCTCAGTGACACCTGTAAATGACACCTAAGGAGAGAGAACCCAGAAATATAAGCAGCCTACAACAAATGCAAATGGAACAGCAGAAACAAAAACAGAACAGAAACAAAAACAGAACAAAAGCAGAAATAATGACAAAACTTGGAGATAGAGATGGATATAGTTGGGGGAAAAAATAAAAATATCCAGTACACATAACTTTTTGAGTGAATGCCATTCCCTACTGGACACCTGCTGGAGAGATGCTGCTTCACAGCCTAAGTGAGTCATGAGATGATGGAGAGGTTGCCTCTGGAGTAGTAGCAGATGTAGTTCTGAGTAGAATATATAATTAAACAACTAAAGAGAGAGAAAGGAAGGGAGCCATAGTTCTGGAGGGGGTGGGGTGGGTTCTAAAAAAAAGCCCTGGTTTCTCATGTTGGAACCAAAGAATACTGAGAGGGAAATGGTGGATTGAAAAATTTTATGCATTTAATTTCCAATTGTTTATTACTTAATTTGAAAGTGTGATTGGACTTTATTTATTTGTTTCTCTTTCAGTAGTCTCTTTATAAATGAAATGTTTAAAAAGTGGAGTGTTTTTTTTTCATTTAGAAAATGTCAGAGGGAAATTCTTCAACATTTTCAGCCGGTCACAGCTTCTTATTAACATTTTTCCCAAAACTATTCGCTGAATTCTGTCTGCATTTGCCAACTGTGTCAGTCAATCTGGTACTGCATTTTTCATCTAAGTATTTGCACACACAGATTTGTACAGCTCTGCTTTTATCAAGTCACTGCAGGGAAAATGCTGAGAAAGACTGTCTAGGGATACATACAAGCTTGAATAGTTTAGAGGAAAGAGGAGGGAAAAAACCTAAGGAAAAGAATATAGAGAAGCAAAGGTGATATGAGGAAATGACAAGATAAATGTCCATATGTCTTTGAAGCGTGCACTCCTGGGAGGTACAAAAGTGGTTTAGAGTTGTTCTGAGGAGCTACAGCCAGCAGTGAAGAAATTAAACTGAGCAAAACTAATTTTCTTTTTTTCCATCAGAAAGAATGTCTGACGATAGAGATCTATTCTACCATAGTATAATCTGACCCAAGGGTGGAGGAGAAACCATCTATTGTGAATGTACCTGCACACATGCATGCAAGAGTGTGCAAAACTGTGCTGTGCCTAGGAAAAATAACATTGGTAGAAATAATTTGTTGATAGGGAGAGGCTGTAGTGATTTCAGAATGGATTTTTTTTTTATTTTTATTTCTGCATGTCTCTGATTTACATTCAGATTTTTATTGTTCTTCATATACGTATCACGCAAGATTCCTTCAGATTAAAGTAATAAACTAAATAAATTAATTTTTTAATCCCAAGAATGGATATTGCATTTTGGAAGTAATTAAAGTCAAACTGACCCTTTTAACTTGTTTTTTTCTTTGATTTTTAATTTTTTTTTTCTTTGTTCTGATAGCTTAGATGAAATGTCAGCTTACTGGTAGGTGAAATAAATTTTATTGGATGTTATTTCAATGCGAATTTGATAACCACCTTTCCAATAAGATTAGATGCAATAGACTGGGGAAGTGACATGTCTTGCCTGCTCAAAAGGGAATGATAAGCTTTTCTACTAAGCAGAAATAACTAACAGTCTTGCAACAGAAGTGCAAAAAAAAAGAAAAAAGGAATTAATACTCAGTATTCTGGTTTATATGTCTCAAGCTTTAAAAAATTAGTTTAGGCTCCTCTAGGAAGTAGACTCGTTGTATATTTACACTAAGATCAGTTTATGATGAGCACTGGTTCTCTTTCTAAAACCATGAGGAAGCAGCCTAGTACATTCTTATGTTCCTCAGGAGACACTGGGGTATTCAGCAGTTGGCCTGTGCAGAGGTTCCATTTTTCAAGAAACATGCAGTAAGGATCTTTCATTGCCAATATTGATCATTTCTTTTTATAGTTCTGCTCCTGTAATGAGTAAGCAAAGCCTTTTGCTAGATGAATCAGTGACATTGAAATTGGTTTCCAGTGATATGTTTTTTTCCTGGATGTAAGTTTGCTTTTTAGATGTATGTAAGAATTTTAATATCCTCACACTTGCCACTTGTTACAGGCAAAGTCACTTGAAATCTGTGCCATCTCACTACCTCCCCAGACCCGCTAAACAAAACCACAGCAATCAGGTGTTGTAGATGCTATAAAGGAATTAAAGACTCTGAAATATAAATAACTAGGTTGTGGCTTCCATTTCTGATATACTGACATTTTGGAAGTTCCTACTTAAGCTCAGTCAATCCTAGTCCTTCACACTAGATTGTATTTATTATATGCTCGTTTCCAGGAAACATTTCACATTGGTTTCTAGATTTTTACTATAATATTGCCTTTGTCTTTAGGCTAGCCTGTTAAATTTGCTGCATGCTTTAATTGGGTTGAATAATTTCATTGAAATAATGCATTTATTCAAAGCAGAAAACTTCTTAAAATTTTATTAGTTTTGGTAGCATTTTCAAAGGAAGGTGTCTGTGGGACAGAATAACTAGAGCAAAAGAGTACAGGGGAACAGAAAAACAAAATGAAGAAGGGGAGAGAGGGACTTACCATCTTCATACAGCTGTGTTTTGTGAAATATTCAAGAGGTTGGTTGGTTTACTCTTTTCCTCTTTTTACGCTGCATCCTAATGCATGGTTAAAAAAAATCTAGGCTGTAAAAGCTATTATAAAATAAACCCATCATTCTCCAAGTAGCACTACCACAGAACAAATCTACTCAGATTATGAATATTTAATATTTTAAGATATTAAATATATTAAGTCTAACATAAAGTTTAACTCCAAGTGAAGTGCTTATGACACTGTTAATGAGATGTTTCAAACTTTTCCATTACTGTTCTTGAATGTCAGCACTCGCTTACACAAATGTAGTTTTCCATTGACATAGAACATACATATAGAACAGATGTGTAATATCAATATAATTTCAGATGGTTCTGATGGCTTTCTGGAGGAACATGTTTGTGCCTTTTCTGAGTTTCTTGCCAATTATTATTCATTCTTAGATCTGAAGTTATTTGTATAGTGGCTTTCACATTTATCATAGAGTCATGGAATAGTTTGGGTTTGAGGAGACCGTCAAAAGTCATCTAGTCCAACCCCCCAGCAGTGTGCAGGGACATCTTCAACTAGATCAGGTTGTTCAGAACCCTGTCCAAACTGACCTGGAATGTTTCCAGGGATGAGGCATAGACCACCTCTCTGGACAACCTGGGCCAGCGTTTCACCGGTTTTAAACATTTAAAATGCTGCATATTTACTAAATATAGGGTCTTGGAATTAAAAACTCAGAAGTGAAAGGAGGGAAATATGACAATGTAATGTTATCACAATGTTATATGTATATTGCAACTTGCTGAAGTTGTTAATGTGTGATAGCCATCTTATGCAGAAGTATTTTCAGCAGCTAGCATCAAATGCTTCCAAATAGGAGGTAAGAACTATGTAGAAGGCTGGAAAAAGTTAATTTTCTGAATATTTAAAGTATTATTCTAGACATTAGGGCTTGATTTAGTATCCTGTTTTTCCAAAATATTGGTGATTGCTAATTCTGCACAATTCCTTTTGAAGTGAGGAGGCTGGTAGACTGAGTTACAGAAAACCATTATGATAGTCTCTGCCTTACTCACCAGTCCTTTCTTTTTCTCTTCAAGCATCTTGCTTACTTCTTGAATGTATCAACACATCCCATGTCTGGTGCTGATATTGTTATTTTGGAGTCCTGTCAGGTACATACATTTATAGAATCACAGAACTGTACAGGTTGGAAGGGATCTTCGAATTTATATATATATATTTATTTTTTTTACACCCTTTTGGCCAAAAAAGGATCAGCTTGGAACACTTTTCTTAGCACTGCATCTTAAAAATCTCTGAGGGCAGAAATTTCACATGTCCATAGGGCAACCTATTCCAGTGCTTAATTTTCATTGTGATATGAGTCATTTATTAATTATTTTTTTCCTACATGTAGTAATCATTCCGGTATTTAATTTTGTTACTGAAATATAACAAGAAAAAAAAGAAGTATATTTCAGTCATCCAGTCCTGATTAAAACATTTTAATATAATTTTTGGTACTATGTAGCGTGGTTTGATTGCTTGCAATTATTCATGTACACAAAAAGCCTTGAAAATACTTCTATATTAATAAGCTACATTAATAGTTGGATTTTTTTTTCTTCTTGAGTCTTTCTTTCCTAGTCAGCATAACTGGCCTATTTATGCATGGGAGTGGCAGCTAAGCAGCGTATATTATGTCACACAGCCAAGGGATCAGGCTTGCTTATGTCTTTATAATATCGTTGCATGATGTACCTCTCTTCTCTGGGCTGTGTTAAAAGAGCACTACTTCTGCCCACTCTGTAGATGAGTAGATCTGGAATCAAAAGTGTTAGAAAGCAACATGAGGTCTTGCTGTCCCTTTCAAGTATGGATATTAGAACATTTTACCACACCCACAGCTTTGCATTGTTAAGTTGTGGTATCTGGTGTTCGAAAGCAGGCCACAAAGAGAAAGTAAAACTTCTTGTAAAAGGGAAACTAATAGGATAATAACTAATAGATTTGGATCCAAAGTCTGGCTTAGGCAAGCAAGTATTTGATGTGTACCAAAGTCCATGAACTGCCCTTGTTCATATACAATATCTTTTACATTTCTTGGGAAATCAAGCTAAGACCCTTTCAGTCTTATTGAAAGAGTTGGACCTAATGAACAAATAATGCAAACTCTGCATCAACAGATCTGCCAAAGGATATTGTAGATAAACATTGCTGAAAAGGCAGCTTCCATCTTACAGAATATTCATAACAGATAATATTGCCATGTGAATTTGTACCCTAAGCCATTTTCTTTGCTTTGCCATATATTCCATGGCAACAGAATACATTATTAAATATTCATTTGCTTAGAAAAAACAGACAAGACAAAAAGCTTATGTTACTTACAAAACAGTAAACTGTGTTCAGATTTACAGTGCATTCCAATTTGTTCTCTGAAACCTTTGCATAAAGAAAACTGGGTAACATGAATAAGTGTAACTATTTCTATAATTTGCCTGGGTAACGCTAATTTCAAAAAAATCTGGATAGCTACAGGAAAATTGCTTTGGGCATGGGAAGCATCATTTAGTAAATGCAAAAAACAAATGTTAATGCCTGTTGTAAAGCAGTAGGTCAGGTTTTATCATTTGACTCAACACGAAGTTGGCATTTTCTGACATGAATGTGAAAAGAATACATCTTGTGTACCTTCAAGATTTTTGCATTATTGTATTAGAATATCATGCTGCTTTTATGATCTCTAAGACCAAGACTCATATTTTTGGGGTCTTTTTTGAGTATCATTAATTAGTATCATAAAGACTGTACTTCTGTTCTTTTGCCAGAGCCAAAGCCAAATAGTTCTTCCACACTGTTTCATACTTCTCCATTAGCTGCTAGCCAATATGTATTGAGAAATCCTTCTTGCGTTGTTTCAGGATCATCTGGAAGAGTGACAAATCTCTTGAGTCCATTCTTCAAATTTTTCTGCAACTAATTTATGTACTACAGAGAGAGGCTTCAGTAAATCACTGAACGTTATTCTCTCTCACTCTGACTGCTGAATCTTTTGATCTTTTCCTACTCTTTCTGTTGAGTTCCCTGAAGTTCAACATCATCCTGATCTTGGACTGTGTTAACTTTATGCTGTCTCTCCACTTAATATACTTCAAAACTATTGTGGAAGGAGAGTTTGATAAAAAGAGTGATGCTGAAGGGCAAGGTCAGGAGTGTTGTCCTGACTTGACACAAGAGCATGCAGAAAGCTTCAGCCCTTTCACAGGTATCAAGTGATTGCAAAACAATCTAGAGGAGTAGAGCTGAGCTAATAGGCTGCCCCCTTTGTAAAAAGCTGTGGATGTTGCACTAAACCAAATTTGCTTGGTTTTTAGATCATAATCAACTTTTAAAGTGTCTTGCACACTGTCTCATCAAGTTTTGACTTGAAAACATTAATGGTTCTGTTTATCACTTGCTACCCTTTCTCACTCAGTAGGTTCTCTCTTAAGAGAGTAGCACAGAAAGCACTGCTGTAAGGTATTGTTGTGCTTACATCCGTTCAAGTTGTCTAAGATGCTTGATTAAATAGTCCTGCAAGTCAAAAGCTAAAATAATAGATTACTGATTACGCAGTATCTCCTCATGAAACATGAATTTTCTCCTAATTTATCATTGGACAGCCTCATATTATCCTTTGCATCTCTAAAAAAAGGTACCATTTGGTTAAAAAAAAATTTCAGTTCATTGTAAACTATTAGAAATGACCTTGTAGGCTTTCTTGATAATGTAATTAACCGTATTTAAACATAAAAGTATGAGGCACACTGGCTTTTTTATTTGTCACTTTCATTATTCATTCAAATGTTTATCTTTCTACCCTGACATGATTAGAAAAGTTATAAACACCTTAGCAAAGCAGAGAACTTTCTTTGCTTAAAGGAACAGCAGTACTGTTTTATCTACCACAAGTAAGCAGGATATTGGATTGACTATGTGTAAACGATGTCATAATTTATTACGTTACTCTTATCCTATAGAGGTTTTTTTTATTTTTCCTGTGTATGTGTGTAGTGTCTTAATCTATAATGTTCTCTATAGTTCTTTTCTGCTACATGGTTCTGATGGGAGCCTGTCTCATTCTAAATGTTGTGTTTGGCAAACATGGTTAGATTCTACATGGACTCAGATTTTTCCTGGCTTGAATGTTTTATTTAAGCTTTATGGGTAAAGCTTAGAACGTATGTCTAAAATGGAGAGACGTGGATTTGATGGTTGGACCACTCCATGTATAAAGAATTGGCTGGATGTCCAAATGGAGCTCGATGATGACTGGTGTTCCTCAGGGGTTGGTATTGGGACTGGTGCTGTTTATATCTTTGTTAGCAACATGGACAGTGGAACTGAATGCACCTCAGCAGTTTTGCAGATGACATCAAGCTGTATGGAATGATTGACATGCTGGAAAGGACAGGATGCCATCCAGAGGTACCTGGACAGGCTTGAGAGGTGGGCCCGTGCAAACCTCATGAAGTTTAACAAGGCCAAGTGTAAGGTCCTGCACATGGGTCAGGGCAGTCCCAAGCACAAGTACAGGTTAGGTGGAAAATGGATTGAGATACACTTACAGTACTGCATCCAGCTCTGTACCTGCTCCAGCATAAAAAGGATATGGACCTGTTGGAGTGGGTTCAGAAGAGGGTCATGAAGATGATTCAAGCACTTCTGCTGTGAGGACAGGCTGAGAGAGTTGGGTTTCTTTATCTGCAGAAGTCTCCAGGGAGACCTTATTTGCCTTTCAATACCTGAAGGGGGTTTACAATACAGACAGGGCCTGTTGTGATAGGATGAGGGGTAATGGTTTAAAACTAAAGGAAACTAGATTCAGACTACCTATAAAGAACTAATCTTTTTGTATGAGGGTGATGAGACACTGGCCAAGGTTGCCCAGAGAAGCTGTGGCTGCCCCATCCCTGGAGGGGTTCAAGACCAGGTTGGTTACTTTTACTTAGTTCCACTGGTTGATTTGATTTGCTGAGTTGAACACAGTGAAGGGCCATTTAAGTAAATTTTCAAAAATTTGACAGAAGTCTGTATTTATTCTTTGTGTTAAGAGAGCAGAGATAAGAGAATAAAAAGTAGGGTAAAGCCCATTTGTGTGGGGCATCTTGACACAGACCTATTAACAATAGTAGAAAAAGGGTTTGGGTAAGTAGTTTTGACATTGTTGTTAACCTGTGAATGCAATGGGCAGGAAACAATCACTGAAAACTGTAAGACTACCTATAATAAATTACAAATAAGGCCAATGAATTGTACTGAATTATACTTAATTAGCATCCACATTTTAGCTAGATTTAACTAAAGGTTTAGAGCCCTATTTTATTCACTGTTAAGCATGTCTGAAGACCTTCTGTCCCAGGCTGCAGTTCTGATAGGCCTGAGTAGGTCAATGCGAAGTAGACATCTGAACTGTTGATCTCAAATCTGTGTTATGCACTACTAGGAAAAAAAAAAGCAACTGCACTTAACTATTGGTTACATTATTTTATTTTTCATTTTTCTGTTGGGAAAAAAAACAGAATTTGTGTAAAGACTTCAAAATGCAAAATGTAAGTTTCAAGCTCTGTTTGAGTGTGGTGTCATCTCTCATCCTTGAAATCTACACATTTCCCCCTCACCTCTCTTTTTATCATCATGCTCCTTCCTCCACCTGCATTTGCAATGCTGGGGAGCACAGGATGATTTAGGGATTTTTCAGTGTTCATCCCTGCAGATAATTCATTATCCAGGCTGGAGACAAATAGGGAGCACACTAATTATAAATGATTGTGCGTATCAATTGTGTGCAGCCCTCCTTTCCTTTGCTAGATAGAGTCACATATTTGTTTCCTTTCTCTGTCCTCAGGTCTCTGTGTTGCTCCTCTGTTGCTCCCTTGTTCCTCTTGCATTGTGTACCTGTGTAAGACCTAGTTTATCACCCCAGAGTGGTAGGTTTTTCAACTTGTATGCAGGTCTGTTCTCATTCTGAGCTAAACTGTAGTGCACCCAGTTTGAATCTAGCTTTACTGTTTTTGAAGTAGCTTATGATGCTATTGGCAGAACATTGGCTCGTATTCCTGACTGTATAAATTGACAGGGGCCAGTTTTACATCTCTTTCATAGCATCATGTCTCTGTTCATGTCAGAGTGCCTTCTAATTTCCAGTTGTGCAAAAAGGATGGACATATGGACATAAACCAAGGAAAATAATTGAGAAGAGTGTATTGATCTGGTTGAAAATACAAGCAGAAAGATAACTCAGTGTATCTTAACTAATGTATGAAAAGGGTGGAAAAACTTCCAGGGTTAGGATCTTCCTTTTCCTTGAGCTGATTACCAGCAAGTCACTGCAAGGTACGCGGTGTGCTTGAAGACCCCAAATTCAGAGATGAGCTTTTCATACCTTTTTACCCATCATTTTCTCTGCCCTCCCATTGGGAGTTAAGCCCTGCTTGCCAGCAGTTAAGACTTAGTCACTAGTCCCAAAGAAAATTTATTTCTCAATAGCAGGCTATATAAAAGCCTTAATGGATTCAATGAGGCAGAAAGAAAAAGTAAAAGGACAGAAAGAAAAAATAAGAGAAAGATGTGTGGAAGAAAAAAAAAAAAAAGAAAAAAACTGGGGCCCATTGTAGGAGCCCAGGGAAAGGAACTAGGCAGCAATGATTGTATCTCCTGAAGTGTCTTTTGTTTTAGCCTAAAGTAATAGCAAAGAATAGCCCTTCATGGCGAGGCTTTAACACTCTGTCCAAGACTGATCTCTGTATTCAAAGGGGGAAAGTAGAACATTCATGAGATGCATGCAGAGTTCCTGCTATCCGCCTCCTCTGTGTGAGGTTTTAAAACAGCTCCTGCAATATTTTTTTTAACTCTCCTCTGAACTGAGCATTTAAGGACATCTCAGATTTGTTGAACAAGGAGGGTTTTGTGATTCTCTGAGTGTTTTTCCCAAACTTCTGTTTGGCAGCTGCATAAAGTACAAAAGAGTGAACTTAAAACAGAATTGTATCTTCGTGATTTCATACCTTCCCAGCTGCACTACAACAGCAGAGATCCAGTTTATATAAAATACTTACTTAGACTGGATCTAAGCCCTTGTCTAAGCAAGGCAAAAGTGTGTTTCAGTGCACTGGAGTGCAGCTCAGGGCACACAGATTGTGAGAGGTTTTGGGCAGAGAAATCACCTGGTCTGTCAGCCCTAATGTATGAAAAAGCAGAGTGGAGATGGGGGAGAGAGAGGGCAGAAAGCCAGCTGTGATAATGCAATGAAATTTGCTGAAAAAATAAAGGTAATGCCAGAAGGCAGAGATTAACATTGAGGCATCTCAGTAGAACAAATATTGGCTAAAGGTAATACATACAGGTTTATTTTTTCCATTGAGGTTACCAAAGACTTTTACCTGTTATCAAAAATAAGCACACTGACCTAATAAAAAAACCAACTTTAGTAATACATATGACCCCTTTATATTTCGCTTCTCCTTTCACAGAATATGTCCTTTCTTATCAGTTGTCTTATCCTTCATCCCAATAACCATTATTCCTTTAGGTATGCGACACAGTGCTTGTATCTGTGACTTATAACTGTTGAAGTTTTACGATGCTGTGTTTTACAAAAATGTTTGTGTGGTTGCCCATGTCCTAGTATCTTTATGTGCGTACAGATATCGCTATAGATACTGCTTTTGTTGGATCATAGTTGATATATTTGGAATATTACTTGCAGCTTTTATTCAGCAAGAGCATACAAGGTCTCTCAACTCAAATACAGAAGCATGAGATTTGACAGGCTGAGGGAGCCAGGGCTGTTCAGCCTGGAGAAGAGAAGGCTCCGGGGAGACCTTATTGCAGCCTTCCAGTATCTGAAAGGAGCTACAGGAGAGCTGGAGAGGGACTCTTTGTCAGGAAGTGGAGTGATAGGACAAGGGGGAAGGGTTTTAAACTGGAAGAGGGGAGATTTAGATTGGATATTAGGAAGAAATTCTTTACTGTGAGGGTGGTGAGGCACTGGAACAGGTTGCCCAGAGAAGCTGTGGCTGCCCCATCCCTGGAGGAGTTTAAATCCAGGCTGGATGGGGTTTTGAGCAACCTGGACTAGTGGGAGGTGTCCCTGCCCATGGCAGGGGGTCAGAACTTTATGATCTTCAAGGTCCCTTCCAACTCTAACGATTCTATGATTCTATGAGATTTGGTATCCATTTTATAGCACTGGCTCTCTTAGTGATGCTTCAATTTCATATTTCTTGAACTGAAGTAGAATAGATATTTCCTCACAGGTAGGAACTCAAACTACACAGGTAGTTTGTCCTCAGGTGGTGCTAAGCTATATAGCTTCAATATTGGCTCATTCTTAGCAATTTACGAGGAAGTTTATAGGTATCCATCCCCATGGACTGTATGCAAAGGTTAGTGTTATATCAAATTCCTGCCAAGGGGAAGGCAGTCTCTTTAGTTTCTGCAGACAGTGTAGGCCAGACTTTTGGCTTTATGTACAATATAAATATGTCTTTGTAGCAGAATCTTTGTTTACAAGGCTGTTCTTGTGAGATTTACAAACTTTAATTCTGTATACCACCCCGGTGTCAACTAACATGGATTGAATCCAAACCCAGTCTTAAGAATGGGAAAGCTTAATGGAATAAATTGCTACATGAGCAACAAAGGCAGCTTGAGGCGGCTGCTGGTGCTATGCTGGTAACTAAAACACATCCCCGAGCAACAAGTTGGCTGCCACGCAGCTGCTATTCACTTCTGCTGCTGTGCAATTGAAAAATTTCTGTGGTTAAAAAAAAAAGAAGAAAAACTCAAAGCATTCACTTACAAGCCTGATTTTGTCCTATGTAGGAAGCATAATGCAATGCTATAGCTGTATGACACAAAGAATGAACTATAATAACTTTTTGGAGTTATTTCCTGCGGGTATAATGTGTGCTCATTGCTGTCTGAGATAAGTAACTGTAGTTGAGGTCAGTGAGTAGTTTTGTGGTTTGGTTTGTATGTCACTTGTTCCTGGAGTGCTTCACAGAGGTTAGAATCTCAGTGTACTGAGCCTTGGATTAAGGCAGTGAGATGCCTCTATTCCCCAAAGAGCTTGCCTTTATGTCCATGTACAAGACAGAGATCTCTTTTGAACTGAAGGGATGAAGGAAGAGCAGAGAGATCAAAGCATTTGCCTAAGATGGAAAAATACATCTGTGGTAGTAACATACTTTTAAGCCATACTGTCTTCCAGCCCAATGTCTTTATTGTATGATTGCTCTTGTTTTTCCTATGCATCATACCATCTCTTCTTCTCAGACTGAAACTCAGCTCAAAAATGCAGGGAAGTTGCAGCACAGTGTGTCAGATCAGTGTCCTACAGCTAGCCTTGAGGTGATTTAGGGGGTAGATTTAGAGGCTGTTCAGCAAGGAAGTTACAGTGTAATAAGCTTTTAGGTAAAATAAAGATGTAACTTCCTGCATTATAACAGATGTAGTATCTATAGGAAATAGGAATGTGGATGCTTGGTAATTTAGGTGGTAAGGCTATTTATTATGTTTCTGTTAGAATTATTATACTTAATACACAAGTAGTATTGTGAATGCTTTATGGTGAACACGTTTCTCAGCTGTCACCATGGTGACAAGGGCCTATATTTCTCATCGGATGACAGAAAATTGTCATCCTGTGGATAGACAAAAACAAACCTTTTTCAATAATAAATCATAAGTTTTTTATTATCCTATAAATGTCCTGAACTTCTGAATTGAATAATAGAATGGTTTCTGTTGGAAGGGACCTTTACAGGTCATCTGCTCCAATACATGACATAGTTCCATGATTACAAACATTACCAAAAGAAAAAAGAGGTATGAGTGTGCTATAGGGATGTCTTTTTTTGCCTGCTTGTTTACAAATCCCTTTTTTTCCCCCCAAGCATTTACTGCCCAAGAATACATACTGCTGTGCTACTCCTAAAAAACAGTGTGCAGAGTTGTCTGATAAATCATTTAGAGATGGCCACCAACATGCCTGCTTGAGTGCATGGAAGACTGATAGACTACATATCCAAAAAAGGCTCATGTGTGACAACTTTTTGGTACAAGGTTCCAGGGAAATTCCTAATACATACTCTACCAATGTCTCATGGGTTTACTATTTGCAAATATTTAAGATTTCTAATATAGTCATAGTCATTAATTGATTTGATGACTTTACAGATGATGGCTAAGGTGCCTGATTATTTTCTTACTACTTTCCCAGCTAAGGCCGTTGTGCAGACAGTGTTCTCTGCTATATTTGATGCTGGGTTTATGGGGGCTGGGGGGTGGCTTGTTTTTTGGTGTNGGCATCTTTTACATTTTGTGCCCTCCTAAAAGGAGGAGTCTTAGCTAGGAAACCTTACTTATTAATTATTTAGGTAGATGGTGTTGTATCCACTTTCCAGAATGCATGCAGGCATCTTTTTTCTTTAGTGGTGGTGTTTGTGTGCGTATGTTGGGTTGGGGTTGTTTTGTTTGTGTATTTTTATTTAAAAAAAAAACCAAACCCAGTGAGGAATATCAAGCAGAGCGAGCAAACAATCTGAGCTGGAGATGGTAAGAAATATTTTGGTAAAGCTCTAGTTCGCTGTGAAGTGTTGATTAACTGAAACTAGTCATTTTTCAGAGCAACTAGTAATTACTTGAGGGCAACACTCATCTGGAAAACATAGTTTCATGTTCTCTAACAAGCAGTCAGCGCAAACAAACCTTCACTGTCCTCTGATCAGAGGAAAATTCGGCCAAAAACTTTGAGTTCATTCTTGTACAGATATAAGATCTTATGAACTTATTGTGTGACAGCAAAACCATCTCCTGTCCTGACCCTGTCCTTGCACCTTTGTCTGCTTTACACATAAAACATTTCTACAATATGTCAGAATGTACTGACTGGTACCTTCAGTGGAAGCTGGAAGGCATGTCTGGAGTAGCTAAGAAATTAAATTAATTTAGTACCTTATCAGTCCCCCATTTCTGCTAGTGTAAACTCAGTAACAAAACTGGAAATACAAGTGCTAGTATGGGATAATTCTGACTTGCTGTAAATTATTTTCATAGAAATGGAATTGTTCTCTATCAGGAACAGTCATCCCACATTAAATATTTTTTAAGCAAAATTCAGGTTTCTGTGCATCTGTGTAACTAACATCAGTATCCAGCTTGTTGTATATAGAGACAAACTAGATGTCATTCAGAAGTCTAAAAATCCTGGAAGGTTCTGTAAAGGAACATATTTGATTTATAAAAGCTTGAACTTTTTAAAGACCTTTTCAAAATGGAAAAATCCCTCAGTTGATTAATTAGTACTAATTTATATTTAAAATTCTCCCTGATTGATTTTTAAAGTTGACTTTAACTTGATTAAATAGCAGTCTTTGATTTTTGAGATATTTGTGGCTCTGTAAATTCCCTGCTTGATGGGAGCTCTGCATAAATACTTTTTCTTACAGTGATGAGCTTAGCCAAGATGCTGAAGTTTGCTTCCCCCCTATCCATCTTCCTTTCCCTGCTAATAACCACAGGGCAGCTATTCCTCTTTGTGCATTTGAATGTTAACAAAACTAACAAATTTAGAATTAGAATCATAGAATTGTCTAGTTTGGAAGGGAGCTTTAAGATCATTGAGTTCAACCATCAACCAAATTCTGATTAAAAATAAAAAAATAAAAATCACTAAGCCATGTCACTAAGCCCTATGTCAACCCGTCTTTTGAATATGGTGCATCAGGGATGGTGCATCAACCACTTCCCTGGGCAGCCCATTCCAATGCTTAATAACCCTTTCTGTGTAAAAAATTTTCCTGATATCCAACCTGAACTTCCCCTGGTACAACTTGAGGCCATTTCCTCTTATCGCCTGTGACTTGGGAGACCAACACCCACCTCTCTACACCCTCCTTTCAGAGAAGGGTTCTCTTCTCTGTAGAGAGCGAGAAGGTTTTCTCTCCACCTCCTTTTCTCCAGGCTGGACAACCTCAGCTCCCTCAGCATCTCCTCATGAGACTTATTCTCCAAAACCGTCACCAGCTTTGTTGCCCTTCTCTGCTCCAGCACCTCAATGTCTTTTTTGTGGTAAAGTGTTCTTCTAGATATTCATAGTTATAGGATACCATTATTTTATTTGCCATTCTGGTTTGAAGCTGGCCCATTTATGGTGGAGACAGAGTAATGAATTTACATTTAAATCAATAAGCTCTTCAGGCTGAAAGAAATCCACACCAAATAAAATCCTTAAGCAAAACAAAAGCCCACCACCACACCCTGTAGATACTAGGGGCAATAATACTTTGATTTTATCACGCGATTGTTTCTTTTGTGTTTACACTGGTAGAGCTGTATCTGCTTGCCAAATTGTAGTGCTCATTTTGCTGAAGGTTTTCTACAACTTTCTCTACTTGAAAATTATACTACAGGCCTCCCCTTGCTTCACAGAATTATTTTGGGCATGCTGTTTTTACAAATTGGAGTTTTTGCATTGGCAAATTAACAATAATTAAGAATATATTAGCAATGTGGCACTACACTTTCTAACAAATGGACAGCACACAGGTAAGTTAGTGTTTCAAACTGTTGCATACTTAACGTTTTTTTTTTTTATTAACATAGCTCCTCTGAAGACACTCAGGCACTTTCTAAGTGTAGCAGAAGCCAAACTGATTTCAAGGCATTTTTTTCAGGATCAGTCCCACTTTTTTTAGAAGCTGTTGGCACATCGTCTGTAAGTGATTAGGTCATTATTAGGCTGTGAGCATATATGATCAGTTCAAGAAAGAACCTGGTTACCTGCAGTAGGATATCATACCATTAGTTAGTGCTTAAATGCAGGTCCTCATGTAATTGATTTAAATAATGTAATAGAATTAACTTCATCTACATGTTACATATGCACTTCATGTGTTCTGTTCCCCATGATTGGGCTTTACTGGTTGTGTCTGCACAGTGGAAATTCTGTTTGAAGAAGCACTTCTTAATCTGTGTTTTCCAGTTGTATGGATTAGGCAGTCTCTGCAGAATGACTGAGGCTCCCTTCTACTCACACAGGAAGATCCTTTTCAGAACAAGATGTGGGGAGGGAGATACCCTCATATTAGAACACTGAGTTGGGAAGTAGGGTGATGCCGTAAAAAGCAGATCAGGACTCAATAGCCAGAGTGACTGTTCAGCGCTGTAATAAAGAATACCTGCTTGACACACAGGAGATCCCTCCTCCAAATGTGCGTACCTAGTTAAGTTAGTTTAACAACATATATGCACATTATACATACATATTCATGCTATTTTGGGGAACTAATTAACATATTCATTATTCTCTGAGAATTCATTACCATACCTTACTACCCTTTCAGAACCCCCTTGTTCTTCAGAGATAAGTTCCTTCTCCAAGATTACATTCTGCTGACCTCTACGTTTGCTACATGCATAATGCATCTAGAAACAGCTGTCTTGCTACTTATCATACCCCTGCAGCAGGGTAGGCCCCTGTTTGTGGTCAGTCAAGTTAGAAAAACAAAAAACTTGCAATATTTGCTAACTCATGCTAAGAGTGGTCCAGTTATGTCAAGCAAACCGTCAATCCATATTTCAACCTTATTCCTTAATTCAAGGCCAAGGTATTGGGGGTGTGGTGTGAAGTGCATCAGCTCTGCAGTGTAGGGAGAGCTACATTGCAAGATATTTGTCTTGAAATCTCTCAGGCTGTATTTGTGGTCTTTTGGTTTCTCTTGGCAGTCATTTAAAGCAAATGAATGCTTTAAAGCTACAGAATCTGTTAAATTGTGGAATTGTTGCACAAATGAATGGAAATCTAGGTTTGTGTTTGATCTAGGCAGTACATTTTTTTTATTAAATATGGAGGTCTGTAAACCCCATCAAAATAATCAACAAGCTTGAAGAGCAGTTTTAACAGAAATAAGACAGACATTGATTTCAACGGGCCTGGGCAGTCTTGAAACAAAACCAGCTGTGGTAATTAACTGGGAAATAATTTCAGGTAACACATGTTTTAAAAACTTGATGCTGTTTGAGGAATATTTATGGTGAGAAAAAGCTCATCATCTAAGCGAATTGTTCGCTCAACTTCAGCCAGGGATGTGAGCTGCTGCAGTGCATAGATATTGTCTGCCTTTGGTACTTTTTTGCTACTTCCCAATTTTAGCTGTATTCCTGGATTGGCCTGGTAGAGGCTATGAGAGCACTAGGGTCTTTAGCACTGAATAAAACTTCCACCATATTTTTCCTCCCCAGCTTTTGGAACTTTTGTTGACAGGTTGGCAGTTTTTTGAACATAGGGTATGTTGTTGAAATGTAATTTGGGAGGTACTGAGAAGTTCATAAAGTCAGAATCAATGTAAAAAGTAGTTCTTGCCAGAAAAAAATAGGTAGCAAACATTTTTCACCCATTTTTAAATCTTGAAATGAAGTTTATAAATAATGACATGCTTGTTAAAGCATTTTGCAGTTGAGAGAGACCTCCCTTCTGTCCATTCAGTAAAATGAATGCCAAACCAAAATGGAATAGAATGAATTTATTTTTTTTTTTATTGACTCAAAATAAATTTTGGAGTTGAGCTTTTATTNAAAAAAAAGTGTGTGTGAGAATTGTATTTTTATATAAAAAAAAAAAAAAAAAAAAAAAAAAACCAAACAAAAAAACCCCAACCAACCAAACAAACAAAAAAAACCAAACAAAACTGTTTCAACTGGATTCAGACATTTATTTATTTATTGCTTTCATCACAACATAGATAAAAAATAAGTACTTGCACAGCTCTGCTAGATAGAGTTTTTTCTGTGTCCCAGCCAGTGACCTCAGTGTGACGTGGTATTAGAAGTGTTTATTCCTCTCTGGTGTTTTCGTGTTATGTACAAACTTCTGCTTCCTGTGATCACTGTGCATTTTACAAGGTTCTTACCTACCTTCATTAAGTGTCCTCTCCTAGGTCCTATTTTCTAGCTCATGCTACATTCCAAGCAAATTTTCCCTCTTTGATACTTATTTCTCAGCTCTCAAACCCCATTAAAGTATCTTACCTGTTGGTTTTTGAACTTCTTTCCACTAGATGTGAAATTGGTTGCACTCACATGTGATTTATTAGTAGCTTAAAAGAAATTCTGCAGTTTGTAAGCAATATGGTTAAGAGCCATTCACAAGATTCTTTCCCTCTGTGGATAAACAAACAAGACAAAAAGAAAATGATGCTGAATAAATCAATAAAACACACAGAGAAAGTAGAAAAATCAGGCATGTTGCTGATTCTATCTCTCCCATACCCTCCTAATCATACATCATACAAATCCACTCATCTGCAATTTATTGGGGTTTTGGTTTAGTTTCTTTTTCTGCATATGAAACTTTAGCTTTAAAATGTAGACAGAATTAGAAGACTTTTTCCCCTTTTTGAAGTGAAGTTTAAAAAAAATGTATGAATCAGCTGTCATTCCTTTATACCATTTCATGGCATTCTATATTTCTATAGTTGTAGTAATATGCCCTTCTGCATCAACACTGCAAAGCAGGATAAAAATCACTCTTTTCCCTGTCACATCACTCAGGTAGTAAACTTTTGGTTCCCAAGTTGTTTCGCCAACCAGGAGCTGGGGCGTAGTTTTCCTTTATTTGTCCTGTGTAGGCAAACCTTGTTTGTCACTGAGATCTGAAGGTTGCTCAGCAGTCTACTCTTAACAAGAATTTGGTGGTGTCAATCTTGTTCCTGGTGGTCACAGTGTCTACTAAATCAATAGGCTAGATGACCAGCCAATAGGCTGAAAACACTAAATGAAAGGAAAGAATGAGCAGTGCGTGGGGTCAGATCTTATTCTTCATACAACTCTTCTAGTACTGAGCTCAGGCAAATTGCTTACAATTCTTGCATTGACACTACTTGTATTTATAGCCTAATGGAGCAATAGAGGACTTTGAGGGAACTTACTAGCAACTCAGGTATTTTCTGAAGCATCAGGTGAAATTAAACGCTTTTTTTTTTTTCCATTTATAAAAGGCAATTCATTCATCATAGTGCAAACAAGCTCAAACATTGCACCTTCCTTGGCTCAGGAAGTTCTATTTTGTTTGATGCATTCTTGTTCAGTTAATGTTCTCAGTGAGAGCCAAGCAAAGGATTATCAAGTCCACTACTATCCTATTCCTGACTCAACCTACTAAGGAGCTCCTGTGAGGTAGTGTGGTAACATCAGGCTGTTATGTTCTGTACTATCTGGAGCCAGAGAAATCTATTTTTAGGCTTCTAGATTTCTGTGGGTGTGTGGCTTAATTCATTGCATGCCAGGGCTTCTTCCTTATTCTCAACAGATTTACCATGTATTTCATCTATGTTTTCTCACAAGCCAAGTCACCTTCACTTGAACCTCTGTGGCATGATCTGGACAGAATGTTCAGAAAAGGACCTTTTCATTTAGGACAGGAGGTTCACCAGTCCCAGTAGCCAGCTTTGAACCTGTGCACTGTATTTGTGCTTCGAAGATACTTTGGTATGAGAATATACAAACTGGCAGCTAGTTCAGGTCTCAAGATTTTTATGGTGCCTGACTCATAAAATCATTGCATAGATACCTATGTATCCTTATAACTAACCTTGGGTGATATAAACATCAGAGTCTCTTAAGGTTTTGGTATTTAAAGTTCCAGTACTTGGTGCTTAACTTCCTTGCCATACTTTGGTACTTAAAATTCAAGGCAGTCAGTGAAGTATCTAGTCTCAGGATCTTTGGTTCTAATGTATATTCAGGTAAGCACCTAAGCGTGCTTAAGAGCTGTTAGATATCCGAGTGGGTTCATTTCCACATATTTGTATGTCTGTCTTTGTAAATTTGTCTTTCAGTTGAATAGTAATATGAGAACTTGGTGCAAAAACTAGCATGCCAGAAAGTTTTATTTTGTTTCCAACTGCCTAAACACTGGCATTGCTCTGACAAGGGTTTAAAAAAAGCATTTTGAGCATTGGAATGCAAATTAACATACTAAGCAATTAAAGTCAATTAAAACAGGATGCGGTGTAATTAGAAACAGTTGTGTTCACATTTATATTCAGAGAGGTTTGATGTGTTGAAAGAAAAGAAAACAATTCAGGAAAGTTTTAATGCGTACAGATGTTATGATGATATTAATAATGGCGTTTGATTTCTAAAATGCCTCATCCTCTCTCACCTCATGCGCTCTTGAGGAGCATGATACAAGCACCCAATGCACTGGAATTTAGTGATTCAACACACTGGGACACTGGAACAACACCCACAAGTGGTGGCCTTCTCTCCCCTCTCTGAACACAGTACAAGCACCTATTGCAGTACTAGAGGATCCTGTGGTTTTGGCAACCACATTAGGTGTATGAGCAGTAATCACCCATAAATTGTGGGCAATGACAGTTGGCTCAGGAGGGGTGTATCTTCCACACACGTGTTTCCTTGGTATCTCTGTCAATGTTGTTCTGGGTATCTGCAGTAGTATTTATTGCCAGAAATATGGAACCAATTGTACTCTATTTATATCCTCTTTCTGCATAGTAACCAGAGAGGAAGGAGAGTCCTTACGCCTCTAAAGCTGCGGCACAACTATCCTCATAGTGAAAAATATGCTAAAGTTGTAGTTCTAGTGCTTGCAATAATGTTGATAGGTGTGGATGGGTTGTGGAAGGCATTCAGTGAAGCAAGCAGACTCTACAGGCTTGTGCGGGTGCTGTGGGGTTATAGTCTACTGTACAAGAGTACCTTTACGTGACCTCTCCTGGCCATGGAGAAGAGTGGTTTCAGCTCTTCCTTGATGGAGCTGTGTGGAGAAATACACCCAAAGGAACCTGGGAAGAAATCTGCCTTAATAAAATTGCAATCTGTTTGCTCATGTGAAATGTTTCAAGGCAGTGGCAGGAAGCACAGGACAGCAGGCTGCATACCCATATGAAGCATGATGCATTGAGATGTTATTTTTTAATGTTATAACAGGTATCCAGGTGCAATACCTTCTGCTTCATCAAATTCATGTGTTTGTTGAATATCCTCTGTGAAAAGCAACTATTGATTTAAAAAACAGCTACTCTGGTGATTTCTACTCTGGCTTCTCTGGCCTTTCCACTCAATACAAGACTCAGAGGAGGACCGTGTCCATTCCATGTTTTTCTTTTGTACTTCTCATTAACTGATGATCTATTTTTATTTGAAACTTAAATGTGGAGAACAGTCTCTTTGAGGCAAGATCTATTTGAACTCAGCCAGTCATATCAGTTTGCATTTCCACTAATAGTCAATGGTAATAAATGTAAACAGTGGAATAAAGCTTTCCATTTTGCAGTATGAGTTCATAAATTCGGGTTTTTGAGACCTATGGGAATATAATGGTTGTCTCTTATTTTCTGGAAAAATCATGGCTTGTGCTTTCAAAAGGGAAAAAACACCTGAAAGATACATAAATATTTACATCCTCTTAAGGTCAGTGAAAGCAAAGTATTTGAATGTGTCTTGGGCAGCTGGACATGTTCAAAATCTGCTGTGTGATTTTAATCTCCTCCGTTTCTGAGTATACTAGCTGCGCTGCACATAAGATCATTTCATGTTTGGGGTTAAATACTCAGCACAGTGCAAAAATCACAATTCAGTTCATTAGTCATGAAAAAATCACATTTCAGTTCATGAAAATGTGTTTGAAGATCCTTTCATAGGTGCATTCGCTGATGTATTTCTTTCATTTACATCGGACTGAGACAGGTAATGAACTTTTTAATTTAAAATGTATTTTTTTGAGTGCTATGTGGGTTGCATTTTTCACCAAACGATTTTCCCCATTCTTCCAGCTTGTTAAGTAATATTGACTTATGCAAGGCAGATGTGTAAGAGTATCACCTCACACTGGGATATTTTGTATACCTACTTTGTACAGGCAGAAATGACCATAGAGAATTATGGAGAGTGAAGTTTAAGGTATGTTATTATTTAAAGGAAATAATTATATTGACATGGAATTTATCATTTCATCCATCTCTGAGTTTGAGTAGCTATATACTGCTTTCAGGTCTGTGATTGTATTGATTGTGATCAATTCTGCTCGATTTTTCCTTTGGAAAACAACACTTCTTGCAGGTTTCTAGGAAAGCTGAGTTGTTCCCCATGCACAGAGCAAACTGATTTCTGAAATAAATGTGGCTATATGTGTGAAAATAGAAATTGCTGGGCTTGAACACTTCAGAACTCTTGCATAAAGGTGGTTTGCATGATAAGGTTACTAGAGCAAATCACAAGGAGATATACCTTAGGTTTGATGAAATTTTCATTCCTCAAACACAGACATGCTGATGTAGTGATTACTTGTTGATTGAGAGTTCATTGTGCATGTCGTTATGTAATACATATAATGTAATTAACGAGTTGCTATTATGAGTCAATTTCCCTGTGTCTGTGTTTGGAATAGTCTGTGGTAGAGTATATAGGCACACTGTAGTATAGCCTCTGGTGGCCTGGCACAAACAGAGAGGAAATAAAATACTTAATTTCCCAGTCTCATTATGAAAAGGTATTGACCTTCGTTGCAAAGCATAAATATTTCAGAAAGGAGTACGTTTGAAGGACAGAAATCACCTGCACAAACAAGGGCATCAAAAGCACTTTTCCTTTTCCAGAAAATAATTTGATTTTTATATAATAACAAGCCAGATGCTGAGATGAGGTGGTTTTGTTGCAGTTTGAAGAAAGTATTTTTCCAATGTTTGCTTCTTCTTGCCAGGTTGTATACGTAACAGCAACATTCCCCTACATCATGTTGATGACTCTTCTGATTCGTGGAGTAACATTACCAGGTGCTTCCGAGGGGATAAAGTTCTACCTGTACCCTGACCTTTCTCGACTGTCTGACCCACAGGTAGGACCTTGGTCTGTGTATCTATTTTCCTCTTTCACTGGGAAAAACTGCAGTAGTTTCTTGATTCTGGAGTCTGAATACAAATGATTGCCAGATAGCTAGCCATTGCTGGAGATTTAGAATTGTGGATAGAGCTTTAAAACCATCACTGCTTACATGTGTTGGAATATATTATTATTGTTTTTTAGAAGGAAAGTAGCTTGGCTGATAAGTTAGAATTTTCAGAAGTGTTTGGTTGCAGTTGCTACTTCTGCTACTGAGGGGCAAGAGCATTGCAACTGGTTTCAACAGGAACAAAATTAACTAAGACTTAACATTTTATGGTTTTTTGCTTGTTCCAAATCTAAATCTCAATCAAGATTAGTAGGCAAATTAATCATTTAGATGAGTGTTGTGTTTGAAGCAGAAGTCTCTATGTGCAGTCCAGAAGGAATGAAGTCCTCAAACCAGGAACCTCTCTTTTTCATTGTTTCTAGAGTAGAGTTGGATGTGGAAATACTGGATTAAGTTGATTTTTTTCAGTGATGGATGAGTATGATAAAACAGTTGTTGTATATCATTTGTCTGATATTGAATAACACAAGTTCTACAAAACCTGACAGGTTGCAGACAGCCTTTTACTTACCTGCTTTGGCAATGTAAAAGACATTGTACAGTGTGATTCCTAAGACTGTTACAATATTAAATGGATCCTGAGATGGAGAGAGAAAGAACACTTGGGAATATTTGTCAAAATTAATTTTTTAATCTTCCTACTGAAAATATTGTTTTTTTCATTTACTGAAAGTATGTATTTTTTCTGCGAAAGACAATAGAGAGATCTTTCAGGTTATTTCCTTGAAATGTCTGAAATGAAATGACATTTCCTTGAAATGTCTGAAACACATATAAAGTTCACTTCAAACAAGTAACACCTCTACAGAAAAAGCCCCAAACAGCTATAAAGAAAAAGGTTATATTGCAAATTTTAGATGAAAATGTAATTGTGTTGCCATTTTTGGACTTGATAACGTTTCCGTCATTTTATGTCAGCCTACATGGGAAGTGAAAGCAGAGCTGTGGAAGTGGTGTTAGAACGTCAGCAATGGGCTGTGGCTTCCCAAGGGCTGGCTGGTGTAGGGGTGGCCTCACTTCACCTGAGAAATTAGCACAGGAGCAGAGAAACATAGCAGGGTGCTCTGACATGCTCCCAGACGTTTGTTTGCCACGTATAATACTGTAGTAAATACAGAGAGCCAGTCCAATTTCAAGCAAATCCTGTGTATCTCAACTCATTTTAGCAGAGACAAGAAATTTGACTGTCGTGTACTTGTTTGAGAACACGGATTACACATCGTTTTGCCCAGTTTTAAGTAGTGATTCCCCCTGCTGTGTATTCAAAAACCTGAAGTTACTCACTGCCTTAACAAAAAGTATTCACCAGGTAGTTTCTTTTTCCACAACCATGAGGATTCCCTCACCTGTGAGGTCTGCTGCCCTGGTACCCACAGGAGGTAGAATTGCTGCTTAAATGCCCATTCCTTAGCTTGCCCAGCTGTGTTCGAGAGGCCTGTTAACAGGATTTTGCCCTGTCTGTGGATTTTTCACATGCCACCCACACCGTTGCTTCTGTTTGTCAGAGGGAGGGCAGGCAAGCTTAAGCACCATTCCTGTCAGTCTGCAAGGGGTTTTATATGCCTATTTACTATACTGTTTCCAGTTGTAAAGAAATGCCTTGTTGCCACGACAATTTCCAAAGCACGTAGTATTAGTCTAAGCAGTCTGTGAAGTACAAAGCATTAAGACACGTGTGCGTGTATCTGTTACACATATAGCTCAGCTGATCCTAGAATGTCTTTTGGGAAGGCTTAGTGGATTGCTTTAACAAGTGATTGCTGTAGCTTTCTTCTCCCTTCACTGAGACTTCAACTGACAGCTTTACTTCAGCCTTAGTGTTTTAAGCACTTCTTTGTAAGGAAGAAGCTGAAGTAGAATGGACTATAATAGAGACTGTGAACAGTAATACAGGTAATTGATCTGTAGTAGGTGTGATGAAATGATTTTAGAGGATTATTTTTGTGTTTTAAAAATGCTGTTTCATTGACATAGAAATATTTTGTTGAGATGAACCAATTCTTGAAGAAAGATTTCTGAGTTATGGGAAGGATCTCTGCTCAGTTTTCAAGAAATACAGAAAATTTGGCTTCTCAATCTTAAAAATAGAACTTGGCACAACTCATTAAAAAAAAAAGAGAGGAATCAGTTCAGCTTTATTGCAATTTTTAATGGTAACAAGATTGATGTATAGACATTAGACATTTCCCACTTTATGGAAATGTAAAACTTAATGCTCAAACCCACAAATTTTTATATCAAAAAAAGCCCTTTATTCTCAATTTGTTATAGAGATTTTTGCTGAGAAGCAAGTATAGGCCTTGAGATTTGTTCTTCTGGTTTTCATCCTTACTCTTGTTTATTTGGATTTACTCTACAATGTCAAAGTATAATGCATGTGTACTAGCAGAAGTTGTTTTCCTCTTCAGTTGGAGGTCTGATTAAATAACATTCCAGGGAGACTACTGCATCTGTTTGAGGAGAGTAGTATTTGAACCACAATGCCAACTATGTCTACTGTCGGTTAAATAAATTAAGTTTCTCTTCAAGGATCTCTTTAGTTTGAAGTTTTTGAATCTTTTGTCTTAGTGTAATTTGCATTCCATGGTTCATTATAGTTTTCTGAGCAGCTATTCATCTGTCTTTTCAGTTCCTCCTAGTTTTCAAGTACTGTGTTCTCTGTTTCATTTTTATAATCTATCTTTTCAGCAGGCTGAATCCTTTTGGTCTGAATATGCCATCTTTTGTCCTGTGTATCTGTAGAGCTCATACCAATCACTTTTCATTATAATAGTGGAGTACTATATTTAAGCTTCAGAAATGTTTTGCTTCAACAGTAACATCTCTATAGCCTTCATGCTCAAATTGGCTTGAAATATGTCCCTCTACCATAATCTGGAATATACGGGTGCTGTTTATAGTTTAAATACGGGGTCTTTCCTAAGTTATAATGCAACACACCAAAAAAAAGTATTCTACCAAGTTAATAGGATTGTTACATTTTTGTGTGAAAGTCTGACTCGGGTTATGGTTCTGGTTGTCCCTCAACAGATTTAAGCCACTTAATATGTAATTGTGCTTGTGTGTGGTGGTCACTGCACCCGTTTGGGGAAAACATTTCGTGCTTCATAACAGGATTTTCTAAACATTTGTGTATGGAAAAGGTTAACTCAATTAGGGACTAGCAGACATACCGGTTTGATGGGTCAAGGAGTATTATTATGGTCAGTGATCCGGAAAACACATGTATGTAAGTTTAAACCCTGCTGTAGCAGCAGATTCTTAAAATGAGGAAAATAAAAATAAAGCTGCTTTGTTTATTGTGTGTTTGTATGCTAATAACTGGCTGAGTTACTAATTTTTTATTTAAAAAAATATTTTAATGAAGATATTCATAGCATCTGTAGCAGTGAACATTGTCAGATTTGCACTCTCCTTCCTCTGAATGGTTGGTGATTATCAAGATCTTGAACAAATTAAATTAATTTGGGGTTTGCAATTGAATTGCACATGAGAATACGTGTCTATGTGGAAAGAATACAGGTTGATCTCTGATATATTCTCATGTGAATGTTTGAGCAACCTGGGTCTAGTGAGAGATGTCCCTACCTGTGGCAGGGGTGGTGGAAATCAATGATCTTTAAGGTCCCTTCTAACTCTAACCATTCTATGAATATTAAGCATGATTAATGAGTGACAGGGCAAATTGCATGTGAGGTACAGGAAAATCTGAGCTATTACAGTAGGAATTGATTTTCAATATCTCTGATCTTTTATTTACAGTGAGAAAATGTTAAAATCACAACAAAATTTCTGATGGCTGAAACATTTCTACAATTCACCTGAAGTAGCCCAGCTCTGAGAGTTCAACTATTAGGTAGCCATGACTGTGCAAATGATGACGCAGGGCTTCTGGGTGATTTCTGTGGCTACCCTTGCAGAGAGAACTCCACCCAGTTTAAAAATGGCTTCCCTAATTTTTTCTGTGAAATTTGGTTGAATGGCTTGTAGTTAATTTGATTTTTCTTCTTGAAAATTAGTACCAAAATGTGAATACACAGCAATGAGCATCAACTGGACCTGAAAAACCTTTATATTAGATAAATCCTACAATACAAAGATGACTCTCTTCTGTATATTGCCCTCCCTCTCAAAAATTTCTTTCTTTCTGCATTTTCCTGTGTGGCACTTGGGTTAAGTTTTCTTACTCTATGTGTTTATAGAGAAAAAGAACATTTTGGTACATTGGATACCTGTTTTAGGAAAAACACTTGTCTGGGGTAGAAAATAACTTAGAATAGATGCACATGAATTTTAAACTTTTTTTTGCCTGAAAATTTTAGTTTGCATTACATACTTCTTAATTTTCAGGCTATCATGAACTTATTTTTCTAATTATTCACTCCTTCCTTAACACCTTCTTAGTATGTTTGAGCATATACGTAAAATTATGCCTTTAAAAAGATGCTACACCAAAGCTGTAAAAAATTGCTATCCAATTTGGCTAATTATAGCATGCATATGTGTGAGAGACACTTGGTAATATTCTATAGGTGTAGAGATAATATTTTCTTAAATGCTGTTCTGAAAATCCAATCTGGGAAAATACTGGACAATTTCTCCCCTTAACTTTGTATTTCCAATGTTTGATAGTGCAGAGTAGTTTTAGCCATGAGAGCTGCAGCAGTAATGCCACTCTGATTCTTTACAAAGAACTCTTTGTTTTAGCGGCAGAAGAAATAACCCAAATTGATTCGATTGTAGTCCAGGCAGCCTTGGAAGCAAGGAACTATCACAATTGTATTGCCACCTTGAGGCCAAATTGAAATCTATGTTTCCAAAGGCAGAAGAAAATAAAAAATCTCTCTTGGTTTAGGAAGTGGAGGAAACTGTTGCATTTGAACACAATTGTCAGCTCTCTGTTTTCTTTTTTTTTTTAAAAAAATCCCGCAGTTGTAGAAGAAATTCTGGTTTCATTTTTTGGGTAGTTTCATGCTCAGAAAATCAAGGGAACTGTATAGATTCCTGAGTAGTGGCTTCTAGACCTGTACCATATCTATCTAAGCACACTAATCCTTAAAATTGAAATCCTAGGAGTTTTCATATGTTGGCAATGAAATGATATCTAATTGCTGGAGAAATTTTTGATACTTTTTTTAAACTTGTTTTGGAATGTGATGAGTGAGAAACTTGCAATCTAATGAGAACCTTACTTCACAAGATGTGTTCAATACTGGGTGGTGAGCCTAATTTTTAAGCATACTATTTGGAGAAAGTGTTCAGAGGGAGGTCTCATGTCCTAAATCTTACCAGCCTTTTAATACCAATAAGTCTAGCGATACCTTTTGCAATGTGCTAGGAGGAAAATGCCCAGTTCCCATCACACTGACGCAGTTCTACGAACAGCTATGGATTTTACTTTTTCTGACCAGTTTCTTCCCATTTTTTGTATTGTTTGCTTCAACAGATGTTTACTTTCTGAACTTTGCATTGTGATGCATGGAAGTGAGTTGCAGGATATGTAAAAAAATGTGAAATGCCAGAAATTTGTACAAGGGTCATATGTATGCAAATCCTTACCTGAATTTGCTATCTACGTAGCTACAGCTTCCAGTTTACACATGTCTTTGAACAATATTTGTTAATTTGATATGGAAACTAAATTTCAAACTGTTCTTTCTATGAAAGGAAAAAAAAAATTCTGCTAATGGTGAGGCTCTCGTGCTGCTGTTTAGTAATCCCCTACCCAAAGTTTTAAAATATAAACTTGAAAAAGAATCAGTTCTTTTCAGTCTGTGTCGTGATAAATTACTGAGATTTTAAATTGTAAGGTAAGCAGGTGATATAGACTGGTACAGTGTTTAGAAACATTTTGCCCTACAGTGCAGTTTATAATCTCCACAATAAGGAACCTTTTCATTTTACTGTACTCTGTGGCTTTTGCATTACAAATTGATTGTGTGGTTTTAAAGAATAGGGAGGCCAGCAAACTGTTGTAGTGCAGTGTTCTGGCTGAAAGGGCAGAGGTGTTTAACAAAGCCAGAAGTCACTCCTGGGACAGATACTATTCCCATTTTCTCTGAAGAAAGACTGGAGACAAACCTGGGAGCGCATTTCATTTCCCCTGCTGAAGGGAGCAGACATACTGCTCTCTGGCAGGGAATCTGTGCTGCAGTGATTGGGCACGTTCTTTTCAAATGGCATGATGAAGACATTCAGGGTCTTCTCCTAAGACTCTGTGATACATGGAACAGCTTAATGTTTGTTCATCACACAAGTCATTGCATTGTGCAAGGATGTTAGGTATACTTAGGCATGCTGGGGGAAAGGTGCAATCTACTTTGAGTAATTCACTGCTAAACTGTTTGTGTATGTAAGTGACCGTGACATGTCTTTTTATGCCTTTTTACACAACTTTTTCAACAGCATAATATTGTGACTATTAATTTTTGTGTGGTAAATGTAGTTTCAGAAGTCCAGTTAATGCCTTGGAGAGTTTTTTCAAGCCCTGGAGAAATCATCTGCCTCCTCCTCACCATGGTTTTTCCCCTGTGTGTCTTGCTATCGCTGCACAAACAGCAGCGAGCTGAGCAGGCAACAGTAGATTTCGGCAGTTAGAAGAGACTTGGTGAAAGAATGGGGTCATTTTGCAATTTCCCTGGGACTTCTAGGCCATATGAAATGTCTTCTAGCTATCCTTGCAACCCCTTAGCAACCTTGGCCATGCAGAGATGTTATCTGAGCTTCAGGGAAACTCTCATTTCACTGCAACATTATTCTTTATGGCTGGCATGATATGCCACTGGAGGGAGACAGGATCCGCACATTAGCTCAGCTTATTGGCATAACAGGGAGAGATTTTTTCATTGTTTACAATGATTGCACCTGAAAAGAAGCACTAGATAAACTTGAAAGAGCCATTTTGTGCATACATTAATTAATGTTCTCAGGGATACTTAAGGAATTGTGAATACTCTCAATGACTCCAGCCTGTCATCTGCTCTAGAAGTTGTCTCCTTATCAAGAGAAGAGCTGCTGTTGAAAATTCATGTGTTTCAGATGAAATTAAAAATTAGTACCAAAAATACTGTGATATCTATATATTAATGAAGGACTGTTAATAAGGCACCTTGTGCACAGTAAGGACAGTCAGTAAGTGAAGCAAATAAACATTCCACACTATTTCTGGAACAGTCACAAGAAGGTATATAATGCTATGAAAATAGAGGCACTGGAAATATATAGTTATTTTAAGAATTGCTAACAGGATTCTTGTTAATCCTGTTATTCCAGAGGAATGAGAGAAAAAAGAAAAAGAGAAGATTACAACACTGGTGGAATGATGTGCAGAAAATCTTGCAGAAAATCTGTTATTTACTGTTTAAAAAAATGGAATGCTCCTAAAGATACTTTTTTTTCTTTGAAGACCTGTACAAAAAAAATCTTTCTAATCCCCCAGACATTTCTGAGACTCTTCTTATTTCCATGCTAAAACTGGAATAACAGTTGAATTCTCAAAAAATAAAAAATAAGAAATAAAAAAAAAAAATCCAACAAAAAGAAGGACAGCATCTGCAGACAAATAGTAACAGCTGAAGTGCATTTCATCCCACAAACTCCCACTGGAAAGCTGTTGTGCTGCAGGGGCTGACTCAGAGCCTGTCAAGGTCTAAGGCTTTTGCAGTAAATGTAGTGGGGTTCACATGCTTTTTTCCTTCATAAGTAGCCCAGAGGAGATCAGTAGTGGTGTTCTCCAAAGATATTCTCAGAACTAATGGAAGTACAAGCTGAGGAGGATGCAGAAAGGAACAGGAAAGGTATCTTCCTGCAGGGAGATGTAGGCAAGTTGGGGAGAGCTTAGATCTGAGCTGTGTAGGCATCTACATGGATTTAGCTGCTCTTCCCTCTTCCTACCATGCTTTTTGTATCTGCTAGCATATCGTTTGTATGACACTTGTGCATACGTATGTGATTTATTTGCAAGGACAGTGTGGGAAAGGGAGGAAAAAAAATGATAGAAAGCTGGGAGGAGAAGGTGGGAGGTGACTGATGATGGTTGCTGGCACACTGCCCTAATTTATGTGGGAAAACAAGCTGCCTCTCCCATCATGAACTGTCACCAGCTGCCAGGCAGCTTGCAATGAGGATCCAGATCCAGGAGAGCAAATTGAAATGTATGTATTGACAGCTGTGGCTTTCTGATGCTCTACTCTGAGTGTCTGTGCTAAGTGTTAAATATTCCTTCTTTAGGGATAAACTACATCCTTTTAGTATAGTTTTTTCTAGGCTATTGATTCATTGGAGGCAGTGCTTTATTTAGCATTACATAATTGTTTCTTCCTTCTGCTTTATAAAATGTTTATACTCACAAAGTTACATCATCAAAATTGCCCCTGGAGATAAAGGCAGGATGGGACAGTCAACATGTCTTCTTAAATTCGTGTTCTGCTGTGGTACATTACATGGGGATACAGTTTATAATCGTTTCTGTGAAATAAGACCCTTCTTACAAATTAATTTATTCCTGTGTTAAATTCCAGAAAATTGTAATACAAGACTTCCTGCAAAGGTCATCAGTGTTTTTAAAGATATCATCCCTAAATGTGTTCAGAGTCTTTCCATATGTTAACATATTTTCCCATATGGATGTTTATAGACAGCTACTTTAAACACTGAGACTCAAATAAACTGAGCATTCTGTGACCATTTGCACCAGAATCCTGGATGCAAGAGCATTTTTTGAAGCCATCAGAGAATAGAGGCAATAAAGTGTGTCGTGGTTTCAGCCAAATTCACCAAAACCCGAGTGACAGATGCCCCCCCCC
>VZRU01004136.1:0-43479 GCA_013398155.1 Pedionomus torquatus | reverse complement strand
AAAATTATCTGACCTTGGTTCTTCCAGCAATAAGTCTAAACAAGGGCCTCTCTGCATACCATCCCTTGGTATAATCAGGTCTTCTCACTGTGAGACGGAACAGCTCTGAACAATGTGCTGTTAATTTCAGAGTTTAGCTAGTTAGAAGAGGCCCAGCTAAGAAAGTAAAACTGTAAAACAGAAAATTGGTTTGTTTTACCTCAAACCAGGACAAGTGTTTTGTCATACCAGTGCCAACCAAGCACTACTACTGCAATGTAGGACTGTAAATAAGGATAAGGAAAGAAAGCATCTGACTGTCACAAAGGGAGAGGCAATAAAATGCATTGAGTAAATTTGGTACAGACTTCGCAGGAAATCATCAGATGTGGATGCAGTTTGGGGTATGGGTTCACCAATCTTCCATTTGTTTGTTTATTGTCAACCCATGTGAACTTTTCAAAGAACATTTAAATGAAGAAAGAGCAGCTGAGTTTGTAAAGAATGGGAGGCAAAGTCTGGTTCCTGGCAATTTTTGCACTTAGGTTCTGTGTTCTCATATTGATATTTGAGCAGAACAAATATCATTGTATATAGACCAGAGCTTTAAAAAGTGTTTCTATTTTAAAGAGGTATTTTTCTTGTTCTTTTTACTACTATTATTACATTTTGAAATAAAATTTTGTTTAGGAATTAAAATGCTTCATTTAGAAGTACAGAAATAAAATTTGACTTTTCAAAATAACCTTTCAGTTTTTGACCAAATGCCTTTAGTATTTGACACACATTTACAAATAATGTGAATCAAACTGAATCTTCATTCTTCTGCTAAATTAAATAATATACAATATTATTTAATAATAATGTGACATAATATTAGTAGCTCCCTTAGTATCCACAAGTGCAGGTCCTGAATTAAATTCCTAAATGGCAAATTTTATTCTAGCATCTTTTTTTTCTTGATCCCATTTTTACTCTGTTTCTGGCCAGCTCTGTGGCATAAATTAATGGTTTTCGATTACCCAGCATCCTTTAAAAAGGTTTAGGCTCACAGCTGACTTTTAGTGAGTGTTGAGTGGCTTATTTACTAAAATTTGCCAGTTGCATACACAGTTTCTGTCACTGTAAGAACAACTCATGCTTTTAAAATACTCTAAATCCCTCTGTGTAAATTAATAAAAACAACACGGTGACTCTGGGATATGCACAAAAAGGCATAGTGAGAACCAACACTTCATCAGCCTGGAGGTCTAAGTGAACTTGTTTATCCATCCATGAAGGTGAGCAGAACATAGGTGGAAAATTATGGCAGCAGTTAAAAGACTGAAAAAGGTATAGTTGAGGAATGAGCCTTCAGTAAGTTAATATCTTCTGGAGGAAAGCAGAAAATGTGGCACATGATTAGGGTTTACAGATTAAAATGATTTGTTCTCTATCTTATATATTTGCAACAAAGTAGATAAGGTGATCCGGAGTTGTCATATTTAACATCACGTGTATAACTGGCAGATGTGAGTGAGGTCATGACTTTGCAGGTGCTGCCTCTTTCATCAGTGGAGGGGAAAAAGGTTTCTTGGACGTTAAGTTTGGTCACCCACCATTTCCATGAGTCTTATAAATTCCTTTTTACACTGATTCTGTAGAGCCCTTGAAATGACCACAGTTTTAGAGCCAGGCACCTCGGCTTCAGTGAATGAGGCAGAGACTAAATAATGCAGGGACTAATTTACTCTCAGGTATTTTGAGACTGACCAGGATTTTCAGTACTGTTATATCACTGAGGACTGTATTTTTGGGTTTATGTAAGTCCTCTTACCTGCAGGTTTTTGAGTAGTTTAGGTGACAGAAAGAGAATATATATAGTCACTGAGTAAGTCGGTTGTTAAAGAACCCAACCTGTCAAACACAACTCCAAATACTAAATTATTAATATTGCTCTCTTCTCCACAAGAGGAGTTGGTTGGTTTTGTTGTTTTGTGGTGGTGTTTTTTTTATACTCTGGTTTAATTTTTTTCTTTAGCTGCATAGTCATACAGGGGCAAGTAGAAGTAAGAACTGAGTGCATATTACCAAAATACAGATTTGAAGAATGCAAGACTGAGTTGGCAGCAAATGGGAAAGGGGAAGAAAGAAACAAAACTATGGTCCTTTCTGTCTGTCTTCGATCCGATTTTGCCAAGTACTGTAGATTGGAGGTATCAGACAGAAACAAATGGTCCTTCAGATGGAGAGGGAACATGAAAGAAGTGATTCTGTGGGACAGACACAGCTTCAGAGATGTTTGTAGGTTGGAACGACTTATATGTCACTCCAGGCTCCTGGCTGGATATAAGGAAAAACACCTACCAGTATGTCAGCTCTTTGAACATCAGAGATAAGCATTTGAAATAAGCCCAGGATACCAGCAGTACAGTGGGTTTTTTCCCGAATTAACTTCTCCAAGATAAATCCATCACAGGAAGGAGATGACAAGCTTATGCCTGAGGGTCTAAAGCAAATTTGCTTTATTACTTTGCCTATCTCTATCCCCCACTTGCATTTACTTATTAAAATTATTTAGGGATCTCATTCTGGTTTTTATATGTGGAGCCCGATATGGAGCTGGATGTTGTTTAGTAGCTCCTTACCTAGTGATGTGACCTTTTTTAAACTGTCAGACAGAGTCTCAGTGACTTGCAACTCAGAAAACCCCAAATGCCCTTTTAAAAAAAAAAAAAAAAAAAATCTTTAAGATCTCCCGAGATTGATTGAATAAGATGTTGCTTTAAGTTTGCAGATTAATCTCAGAGAATCTTGGCACGTAATACTGGGTAGGTGCCAGGCTCTTGGTCTGGTTCCAAGCAAATTCCAGCCACATTCACCAGTAATTAACTCTGAGACACGTAGTCAGATGGTACCTACCAAGTTATCATCTTTGCATGAATGCAACAGTGCCCTGTGAGTTGCTGAGCTATGGCCATGCTCATTCATTCACAGAATCTGATTTGTCCAAGTCCACAGAAAAAGTCAATGGCTGGTCTACCTTCCCTTAGGTACCAGACCAACTTCATCCCTGGGAGTCTTGGTCACCCACCCTTGTTAGCTGTGCTTGCTGTCTATTGCAGATGCTACATGGCTTCCCACCTCCAGCTGATCATTACATTTAGAATTGGAGGCTTCTGAGTTGTGTGCAAGTTAAAGAGTGTGGGGAGAGATGAATTTAAAGCTTAAGTCAGTTATTCTATGATTCTATAAAATGCCTAAGTTAATGACTGTCACTTTTTCAATACTTAATCATTGATGATGTTCAAGAGACTGCAGGACAAAGAAGTAGAGTCTCTAAATGTGGAATCTGTGAGAGTGCAGTGAATAAATGTGTATGGTTTTGAGGATACACTCACTGAGGAGGTAACAGTAATACTTAGTATTCTGAAACAATGCACTACTGGGCAGTGCTGCTACAGGACTGATATACTGAAGTTTAGAATAGAATAGATAGAATCATAGAATAGTTTGAAGGGACCTTCAAGATCAGAGAGTTCCAACCCCCCGCTGTGGGCACTAGACCAGGTTGCTCAAAGCTCCATCAAGCCTGGCCTTAAACCCTTCCAGGGATAGGGCATCCACAACTTCTCTGGGCAACCTGTTCCAGTGCCTCACCACCCTCACAGCAAAGAATTTCTTCCTAATATCCAATCTAAATCTCCCTTCTTCTAGTTTAAAACCATTATCCCTTGTCCTGTCACTACGCTTCCTGACAGAGTCCCTCTCCTGTAGGCTCCCTTCAGATACTGGAAGGCTGCAATAAGGTCTCCCCTGAGCCTTCTCTTCTCCAGGCTGAACAGCCCCAGCTCCCTCAGCCTGTCAAATGTGATAGGAGAGGTGTTCCATTCCTCTGATCATCTTTATGACCTTGGATCGACCCATTCCAACAGTTCTATGTCCTTTCTCTGTTGAGAAAACAGAATGGCTCTCTTTATGGCTTTTATTATGCTTGTGAATGGCAACATTTAGATTATTATGTGAGCAGTGTGAAATCAGTGCCATCTTCAATTAAGCATTTGTTTGTGTAACAGAATTATAGGTAATAAGTTGTTGCTTGGTAACTTTAACTGGTTGTAGTTGAGGGATTTTCTACAGATCTTCCTGCTAAATTTTAAAATTTAAATTTTAAAAACATTTTTTGCTTTTCCTTTTTGCCTTTAGGCAATCAATATTTTTTAAAATAAATAAACTATAGTAGAGATACTCAGTAGATACTAGCTGGAAGCTGGACCCAAGTTTTGGTGGTATTGTAGAAAATGAAATAGAGTGGCTTTTCGGAGAACTCTATCATGATTGTGATGCTCTTAGAAGACTGATCTGCTAAATAAATAACAATGATAGCTCTATAGGGCAGTACATAGCAAACAGTCACTGGGGGGCAGGAGGGGAGAAAAAAAAATAATGGTTTTACACACTGCCTGACCTGAAATTGGAGCACAGTCCTCCTGGTTCTCCAGCCAACAAACCATTCCCTGTTTGTGTGGCAGTTGGCCAGTAATGCAGGAGGTCCTACTGGAACCCTGCCTTTGATTTGGCAAGTCTATAAAAATAGAGATGTAGTGGGTTTATAAAAATACAAGAGAATGTTCTGTTTCACACAATTAATAACTAAATGGTTGAACTCACTGCTAGAGGATGTGGGAGGCCGAAAGTATATATTCGTTCAATTAATTACGGGTAGGTCAATTGTGAACTGTTAAACACAAGAGTCCAAATACAACCTGGAGTTCTAACTTTTCTGTTGGAGAATTTCTATCCAGCTTCTACTGGTATGTTCCCTGTCCTGTGGTGTCCACCCTACAGGTGCAGTCTTTCGTGTCCTACTACAAAATAAGATTAATTATTTGCCAACTAGTCAGAACATGCTTATTTGAATAGAAAATAACACGTTAGTGGCTGACTGCTACAAATTCATAGTTTAACTGGTATCTTTAATCTTTTCATAGCAATTATTCAGTATTTTCATTATTCTATGCATGGATTGGTGGGAGAAGTTGTGCTAGGAGTTGTATGGGAATGGAAACATAGTAGTCCGTGTTTGGGTACTGCCATTTTCAGGTGAGAGATGAAGAGAATTATTGAAATAAGCGTAAGAAAACAACTAGATAATGTTAGTCAGATAGACAGTCAACTCAACATGATGATTTCTTCTGCAGAACAGGGAGCGTTAAAGTAAGCATCAAACAATAGGGTATTTGTTTGAAACTATGTAAGATGATGATTTACATAAAAGCTTCCCTGGAACAAAAATCATGCAGCCCAGTATGCTGTCTCCAGCAGTGGACCAAAGAGAATTCCCAGGGGAATATATGATATTTGTCCCTTGAAGTGTTTGGACAGACAGGTATTTTCAGCTCAGGTAATTTTCTGAGGTCTGTGTGACCTTTAATGTTCAGAAATCTTTAGTGGATTTCCCTTCCATGTAGTTTTCTGATCTCCCCTAGGGTCCATGAAGACTTTTAGTATCCCCAATGTCTGTTGGCAACAAGTTCCACAGGTCTCCTTTCGTTCCTTTTGAATTGGATTCCTAGAAACTTCGTGATGACTGTGAAGTTCTTGAACTGGAAGAAGCAGTGAATGTAGTAAGATTCATCTGCTTTCCTTGTCATTCATGACTGGTTAAACTGCACTGACATCCCACCTCATGCTTAGCCCAGGATGCTGTTGGTCCTCTTTTCCCCAAGGGCACGCTGTTGACTCACCTTCCAGAAAGTTGTCCCCTAGCCTGTATAGATGCATGGGGCTGTGCATAGCACAAAATACAAAAATATTTTTAGTTCTGTTTCGTCTTTTTCTTAGCCCTTTCCAGTCTTATTGATTATTTTTTTTTTATGTGAGGAGATCATATTGAGAACTACATGAAGTATTCAAGGTATGAACAAATGATGGATCTAGTGGTATAACATACTTCTCTTCTTTAGTATTCCTTGTGGTTGTTCCTTAGTAATGCCTAGCACTTAATTTGCTTTCTTGACCACTGCTGAGCCCTGTCTAACCTAACTACAAGATAATGCTTCCAAATCAAAATTATCCCCTGAAAGCCTGGCATTTCATAGGTCAAATCAGAATTTCTTTTTCTTGTATATAACAGTCTCAATGTAATTGAATTTTATCTGCCATGTTTTAAAATTTTATTTTCTGATCATGCCAGTTCATAACATCCATTGTCGTAATCAGCCGTCATTCTTGCTGGTCTGGGTAACTTTGTATCACTTCTCTTTCATCTTCACTAGGCTGACTAACTTTGTGTCACCCCTTTTCTCAGCAACTTGTGAAGAAACAGCAGAGGCACGGGACATTGTAGTAGTCCAGTGGTGGCCTCCCTCCACTGTAAAAAATATTCCTTGACTTTTATCTGGCGTTTTTTGTCTTCTCATCAGTTAATTTTCCAGCAAGAACTTTAGTTCTTAAACCACAGATGCATAGTTTCCTAAAGAGCTTTTGGTGACAGATTTTTCCAAAATGCTTTTGGAAATCAAAATAGGCTTATGTGCCCTTCAACCACATAGTTGCTGACCACTTCCAAAAAAAATATAGGAGGAATAATTTCTCTTGGTTGTGGTTTATCTTTTCTGCAGTTTCTAAGCTCTACCAGCAGCTTCTGTCATGTTTCCAATGCCAAGTATAAGAGGAACAGAAGAAGGAGAGAGAACAGGTTCTGGAAATAGAGATGAATTCTGCACTGGTAATGGTTTAGAAACTTGATTGCTTGCTTAATTTTTTGAAATGCGGTTGCCCATGGCACTATTCCACCAGCTGGGCCAGAATCCAATGGTGAGGTGCCCACCATGGCATTATGCCAGTGTAGCTGAGAAGGGGAAATATGTTCGTCACCTCTGGGCAGCTCAACACTGCAGACTTTTGCTTAATTTGCCTTTGGGCTTTTTTGCTTTTGGTAGTGGCTGGCAACAGGCAATGCTGGGGGTGAGGAAATTCTGCTCTTACGACTGCTCCTCTCTGCTTTCCTTGAAGAGTCGTCAGTGCAGACAGCTCCTTTTCTTACAGTCACTTGCTGACTGCAGACACTTAAAAAAGAGGTTCAGTGAGTAGAAACTACAGCCGTAAAAAAGATTACTAACACTCAGTACCATCTTCCCCAGCGCAGTTGGAGGAAGGCGGTAATGTATCTCATCTAAATGTTTAGTGCATTGATTGCCCCAGGCAGCCTGTAAAGCTGGTGCTGCTACTCTTGAAAATGCTAAAACAAAAAAGAAAAAAATACATGAAAATAAAGAGCACATTTTAAGAGAGAGCTGTTCCATTCTGTCTGCTCACTCTTTGTATTGACAGTCTCTGCACACCCCACCCTAAAGAAGAAAGTTAGGGATATTAAATCTCATTGCAGATTGCAACCTGGGAAAAAAATTATAGTATTGGTACATAGAGGCAAAACCCTGTCATATATGCTTTGACATACACTCTCCAGTCAAAGACAATTTTTTTTATCAGGACTTACTGAAATTTTTGTGTGTGTTTGCAAAGATAGAATTGAGACCTTGAGTATGCATTACGTACTAAGCTTGACCTCTCAGATGTGCAAATCCAACAGTATCCTCCAACTGACCAGACCAGACAGTGCAATGACCTGAGTGGGAAACTTCCCTGTCTTTGCAGCAGTGTATGCAAGGGTACAACCCCTGTATGGGTTGTATTTTATCATATTTACTACAATTGTCCCAATACCTAAATGCTGCCGTTAAGGTTGCTTCTGCATGATATTTGCTGTGAGGAAAATTTTTTGTGTCATGAAAGGGTTTTCTGAAGCCAAAAAAGATAGGATGAACATGGATAAGCTTTTGTGAGAGAAACTCTTATTTACTTCTTAGAAAATTTTAGTATGTTCCTGAAGGGTATCTCTTATTTAGATGAGAATTTATATCATAGGTTTAATCATTTCAGACCAACTTAATTTTAAATCCTTTATAATCTAAGGTGTTAGCATTTTCTTTATTTTATTCTGCAATAGATTTCTGTTTTCCTAACATAAACTGAATCCTCTCTGGGAGTATCTTTCTAGCATTGTATTAAGCACAGATTTACTGAGCAGGGAGGGGGACTATAAACCACCTTTTTCCCTGCTGCTGTAGCAGCGTCTGGGTTTTGTTCCAGTTCCAGTGTGTCTGTGCAGCTTCTGCCTCTGCAGCACCGCTGGATTCAGCCCTGTGGTACAGCATCCTCCCGGCACATGTGGAATACCTGTAGCCTGCATATGGCCATGGTGTTTTATAAATTTTACTTTCTTATGGTGCTGCTTAACAAACTTGTACAGGCTTGACTGCATTATGCAGCCTTATCGCCTGACCTTGCTGTGAAACTCTATAAAGATTGCAAATGGAACAGGTCACAAGTGTGTGTCACAAGATACTGCTGTGTTCCCAGTTCCATGAGAGTTCTACTTCTGCCAAAATGAAAAATAGTGCTATTTGAAAGTAACTTTTAAGGTGTGATTTGTACAGCCTGTCTATCTTTGAGTTGCAGGTTTAGACAAACCCAAGAGGCCTTTTGTCAGTTTGTATAACATTCAAAGATGAGGAAATACTTCTTTCAAGAAATTTCGCCTCTATTTCAAAAATGGTTCATGTGCAGTTCAATACAATTACTTCATTTATTTTTTAGTAATATTTAATATGTGTTCCAGTTATTACTGGGTATGAATAATACATGGCACTAAGTTACCTCATAAGTACATCTGAAACTTTGGTATCAGGCATCTACAGCTGTAACTGTTTAGTATCTCATATACAACACAGCACTCCTCACTCAAACTTTGCTTCAGTCAGGGTTTACGTATCCTTTTAGCATCACCATCGGGTACTTGGACAGTGTCTAAATTGTTAAAAGTGCAGCTTCTAAGATAAGCATTCTTAAGAAGACTGCCTAAAAAGAATTCTTGAAATTATTATTTTTAAAGAAGTGAGATTAAATGATGTTTATCCTAGTTTTATATAATAGAAGTATCATTTCCTCTTAATTTCTGAGTGAAAGGAATTCTTTGAATAATGTTTCGTGACCAAAACACCCTTTACTAAAGTATTTGCAATCAGGGCTGAATACTGTGTTTAATATCTCCAGTGTTCCCCAGGCTTCAAGAATACTGAATTAGAATCTGAAGGAAAGAGGAGCAAACAAAAACGCTGTCAGAGAAAGATCTGTTTCATGACTGTGATATTACAGTCAAGCGGCAATAGCAATTGGGTATCTTGAAATGATGAACCTTCTGAGAGGATACAGAACCCCTGCTACATTGGCTAAAACCACTGCCTCACCTTCCCCCCCCAAGCCTAAAAACTAAATCAACCCAAACCCTACTTTCTGGGAAATGTCATGCAAATGGAATATTTGGGGTAAAAAAAGACCTTGAACCCATTTTGGTTTGGATTCAGGATTCTCCAGAAATCATTCGGGATGACCTCCTGCCTCAGCCCTCCCAGCAAGAGAGTGTGAAACACTGAAACTCTTCTGACTGTCCGTAGGCGTTACAGTGTCATGTGGGAGCAGCCAAACAGCAATAGGTCATTCTGAGAGTATTTGGGGATGGTGGCTTAGGCAGTAAAGAGGAACACTAATCAGCACCCTCATTTTTGAAATTAGTGAACTGCAGTTCCTGCATTTACTTAGGTGAGGGGGGAGGGAGGGAAAGAAAAAATGTCTTGATTTATCATTTATCGGAAATGACATTAAGCATGCCTCAACTCCCAAATGTGCTTCTGAAAACACCTGGCAAAGTCTGTCTGTCTCTAGGACACTGAAAATACATATAGGTATTGGGATTTAATTATATTTTTTCCTCTTAACAATATCTTTATAAAAAGACTTACAGCTTCCCAAATTTAGGCTGCCAATCAATCAATTGGAAGACAATTTACATTTCTTACCACATGAACTATTGCAGCTATTCAGTGACTTTTTTTCCCCCTAGAAATCATGTTCATTGTAGGAACATAAATGTTTTCATATGTGTAATATCTCTTGAATGTTACTGTGTATCTCCTGCTCTCAGCCTTCTCCTTACTTTATGCTCAAGAACTAAAGTGACGCAAAACTGGTATATATTTCAAGGGAAAATTCTGTGTTATGAGGTAACTCTTCTTACATGTATTCCAGGTAATTGTTTTAACTATTGACTGAAAATGAAAACATGCAAGTTTTATCATGAGGATAGTTTACAGAAATTCCTGGACTCATAACTACCATTGTAGATGGGATTTTTCCTTTGGGCAAAGTTGGAATCTTAGTATTGAATTTCAGATAAGGATAGGCCTGGCAAAATATTTGTTCTTTTTTTGGAATTTTTCTTTCTAAACATGGGGATGGTCCTATGAGAATTATTCCTGGGATTTTGTATATCTGCACGTATATGTATCTGAAGCCAAGCAAGGCATAATTGTGCTATTAAATCAAAGTAAGTTCTTTAACAAGGGCCATCAGATAGCTATCTGTTTCTTTCACACCTTTAAATTTCTTGGATGGTCAGGACAAGATAACAGCCATTGAAATAGCAGTTGGAGAGAGCAGCTCCAAAGGGTTATGTGTTAAAAATACTATTTTGCACACCTCCAGCTGCTCTTTGAGATTTAGCTTTACGACAGAGGAAGTCTCTGACCAAGGTGACCTGAAAGGGGGGTCTCATGGTCATAATCACTCACTTTACATCACTCCCAGGCAAAACTGCCCTTAGCCTTTGCTGTTTCTGTGTAAAGTTGAGGATGTGAAGACATTGTAATCCAGAGGTTAGAGCATGCTTTTCCCCGTGTTGCTGCTTCTGTAGTGGCCTGGGCACTCTCTGAGCTTCCAGCCTCTGCTTTTAAACAGGCACTTTTTAGAACCTCACATAGCCTTGCACTTGGTTCACTGCCCTTCCTGCTGCAGCCAGGCACACGTCCCTGCTATCCAAAAGGAGTGTTCCAGACCCTGCTTTCTCAGCTGGCACTCTGCAGGGAAGAGACTTTGTTGGATAATGTTTATCCAACTATATATAAATATATATATATAACTTTGAACAAATGTATATGTTAACCTATAGGGCTGCACTCACAATTATATCAGCAGGGAAGCACAACAGGACTTTGCAGCTGCTGGCTTTGGAATCATGCCAAGGCAACGGAGATCTCCTAAGTTTTGGGTTAAGGAGTTCAGGAAAGTAAACCAGTCTCGTAACACGTTATTTCAGTCCTGAAAAGCTGTCAGAGGGAGTGAAAGAATCTGTCTCCTAAGTCCCAGAAGGCACCTTGGGACACTTTGCCCCAGCACCTGACTTTCAACATTGGCTGGCAACACAGAAACATACTACCAGCGTGGCTTCTGGATGGAGCAAAGTCCTGTTCCATTTTGAGCAGGGTGGTACTTGGCTAACACTTATGCCTCAGAAAATTAGCATTTAAATATGTGTAAAGTAATCTGAGGTATAGTGTTGGTCTCCAAAGGCAGCAATGAATAAACAAAACTTCAAGTATTTAGGTCCTTCTCCCCCTCAGCTCACCATTCTCGGAATGAATATGGTGCATTCATCCTGCCTGTAAGTAACATTAGCAGAAGGTAGGAGAGAGACTGCCTAGCAACCCACAGAAATCCCAAAGAGAGGTGGAAAGGAAGTGATTTTCATGTAATTATTCACTTCTACAAAAGCTGTTGTCAGGTAGACACTAGAAACATAGCTGTTTTATTATTCCTCTAACCTACTTTTAATCTTTTGAGAATCACCACCATTAAAGAGAGGAAAAAAGAGCTTAATTCAGCCATTTTCTGCCTGGCCGTTTAAGTTGTGTTTTCCTGCTCTAATGAAGGCCCTGCTTTCAGAAGTGCTGTTGTTGGAAAAATCCTGGGTAGTAAACTTCAGAAACAAACTAAGTCCTGTATCCAAAACTGAACTTTTTTCTTTTGCTACTTATCCACAATACACATATTTTGTTTTGGTTTAGTTTCCCATTTAATGGCACTTCCCATTGAGTTGAGAGAGCANTTTTTTTTTTTTAGCCCCCCAAGAAGGCATTTGGGGACAGGGGGCAGGGGCTAAAGAGCTTATTTACTTTAGGTGACACAGTTGGTGCCAGCGTGCTTGGACCCAGCAGGTTTTGTTTCTTGACTTTTCTGGGGAGGGGAACCGCAGCTCTGCACTCAGCAAAAGCTGAGCTCTTTCCCTGGAGCTGACAGAGGTTGCAAGCAGATAACAGAGGGATATTTTCATTCTATTCTTGCCATCTGGATAAGGCTGGAGGAGTTGAGTTGTGTTTTGCTTGTAAAACATCCTGCTGAGCTCTCTTGTACAGTCTTGATGACTGTCTGAACAAACATTGCCTCTTTCAAGTAGCCTGAGGACAGGCACATATTCAAGGAATAGTCTGATTTATATCCTCATTTTTCTACATCACACTTCTCGCATCAATTCAATAAGTGTAGATTTGATAAATTTAGACATTGAAAGTTTTCTTTCAAAGGAGTATATTTAATAGACTATAACTCTATCAAGTTCGTTGAAATACTATTAAAAGTGTATTTGCTGACTTTCAGAATGGTTTATCACAAAGGTTGTCTTGTAAGTTCTCAGAAGCTTTGACCTCTGCCATTACTTAAAGTAACTTTTCTGAGTAGAATGTTAATTTAAGATTGCATTGTAAGGCTCTGTTTTGCTCACTGGTTGTTCCAAGATTTCAGTTTCAAGCAGGAAGCTGTATTTTCCAAGTCAGCGAAAAGCTTTTTGTTGTGACCCCTGGGATTAATTGGTTTAATTTTGTGAAATATCTTTTTGTCTGATTTCTAAAGAAATGTGTCCTTTTTAATTAACTGTGTTGAAAAGACTGGTAAACTTAACATGTACCAAGATCAGAAAATCAGTCTTTTCTGCTATTTTATAGTCAAACATGAGAAAATGCGCAGTTATAATAACTGTTGATTGTGGCAAAATTAAAATAATAAAGCTTATTTTTCCCTGTTTGATACATAGGAGTAAGATACATTATGGGTGTAGTGCTAGTTAGGAAAACAGCAGAATGAATGCAAGGAATGGATTTACTCATTTTGAATTTCTGCATTTTCCAAGTGTTTGGGTTGTTTTTGAGAACAGAGCAGTACTTCGGACTGAAATGTGTATTTTGCCCAGTGGCATGGCACATACATTCATTAGCTGCTATTGAAGAAAAAAGATCGGTTGATTAAGAGTGACTAAAGAAGAAATGAAAACTGGTTCGTTTTCATTTCCATGACTTTGAACACAGATTACAGTTGATGGTGATGAATCATCCTTTTGGACTTTTTGCAGTGGGATCTGAAATTCTTGCAGGTTTCTGCTCAGGGTGGCTCTGGGGCAGATGTAGGTACTTTGGCCTCTTCTCCATCCATTTGACAAAACATTAGCTATCGAAAATATCCAAAATAAATCTCTGTCTTTTGTGGTGGGATGTCGTGTGAATGTATAACATGCTTCATCTTTGTTAGTGTGTGATGAACATAGGAAGATATCCCAAAAGCCACGTATAGCTGTTGTTTTCCTTCCAGTGTATCCCACCCAGCCTTCATGCAGCAGTTACCATCCTGCTCTTTCCTGCCCTTGTCATTTCTGCTACGCCATGCCAAATATAATACTTTGTGATGCAGTTGAATGTTCTTCATAATGAGAAAGCTGGAAAATAATGACTTTGATTGGAGGAAGATCAAAAGTAAAATGCTCCGTCCTCCACTACTGCCTATTTTATCGTTTTTCTTAGAAGATACATGCAACTTGTAGCAGAGGACTGTAATAAATAGCAATTAAAGAAATGTTATGGGAAGGATTCTTATAATTGCACATTAACCATCACTGTGGAGGCACACTTCAATCAGCAGAATAATTCTTAGTTTCCTGCTGGCTTCAAAAGTTTGTCTTAGTGATAATGTGGTCATATATTTAAGCAATATGGGATCTAAGACTGGAAAAAGTAGTTTTGAAGATAAAGTAAAGTAAAGCTAACAGCCTAGGAAACTTGAGGCTTTGTGGTAATTTCCTGTGGTATTAGAGAGTATGTGCTCTTTTATGTTTTATTACCAAAATATTGAGTAGCAGAGTCCAGTGGCCCTTGAGTCCTGGTGCTTGCTGCACCCAGGGCAGTCACTGTCAGGAGCCTCTATGCGTGCAGGGTTTGTGCATCAGCAGTAAGTCTGCAGGGAAAATGTACCAGTATGAACGTGGTGTGTTTTGTGTAACAGAGTTCTGAAGTTATTGCTATTTGTCTCTTGCCTACAATCACAGCTCTTTATATTAGTGTCAATGCAAAATGAAGGTCTATTCATAGAATCATAGAATGGTTAGAGTTGGAAGGGCCCTTGAAGATCATTGAATTCCAACCCCCCTGCCATGGGCAGGGACACCTCCCACTAAGGCAGGTTGCTCAAAGCCCCATCAAGCCCGGCCTTAAATACTTCCAGGGATGAGGCAGCCACAGCTTCTCTGGGCAACCTGTTCCAGATGTTTTTCAGTTTTGTCCCAGTAGGGGCTCAAAAAGAGTGAACATCTTGAGATCACTCCCACACCCAAAGAGATAGAAAGGATAACTCTTCCTTGTTTGGACCAGGTAGGGGAAGTGCCTGCATTGCCACCCTGACTTTGGGGCCAGGGGCTTTCCTAGCCATTCTATCCTCTGAATCAGGTTTTTTCAATTTTGCACTGGAGGGGGCTCAAAAGGAGTGAACCTTTGGAGATCACACCCACACCCAAAGAGATGGCAAGAATAACTCTTCCTTGTTTTGACCAGATAAGGGAAGTTCCTGCATTACCACCCCGACTTTCTGGCTAGGGGCTTTCCTAGCCATTCTTTCTTCACAATGAGCTTTTTTTCAATTTTGCCACGGATGGGGCTCAAAAGAGCGAACGTCTGGATTAATATTAATCATGAGAGGAAAGAAGGGTTCCAGTCTGACCTTGAAACAAGGTCAGAAGATTTTAGTAGTGTCTGTCTGTCCATCTAATTGTCCTCTGAATTGTATGTGTGTGCTCAGAGCAAGAGAATCTGCCATTCTTCTGTTGGGGTTACAGCAGCAAGGACAGCTTGGTTTTGGTTTCAGCCCCTGTTCAGTCAGACAGGGTAGCTGATAACTGAAGGCAGACTTTAATCATGAGCTGAGAGAAAAGAGAGACCCAGGCTCTCTGAGATGAAAGGGCAGGGTAAAACAGGGACTTGGGCTTTTTCCTGAAGTCATTAGGAAGTGTGTTTTTTTCCATCATATTTTGCTCAGCATGTATTTGGGAGTTTTCTACAGGTTTATGTCAGAAATTATTAGACCTGTTCTGACCTGCTGCAGCAGTGCTTGGACCTGTGGTTGGCATTGCCACAGGCAGTCCCCTAAACACTCTTATCTAATTCACGTGGCAGGAGGAGAGGAGGAAGGAAGACCTATGTCGGGGCCATGGCTGGCAGGATCTTTTGAAATGGTTTGGTTCTCTAAAAGCTTAGTTATCATAATTAATGCTGGTGTTAATTCCGTCATGTCTGATGGGACTACTCTTTAAATGCAGCTACTACTTCAAGATCAAGTCCAAACATTTTAGTAGTTTCTTACGGTCCTGTCATGTTTAAACCGATATGATAATGCAAGATTATATATCACTTTTCCCCAAAAGATGAATTAAGATCTTCGTTCTGGCCACCCTCTGTGAGTTCGGGAACTGGTTTTCTGTCAGTTTGCTGTCCATCTACTCTTCTTGTTTCTACACTGCATATGGATTTGGGGTTGTTTTTTTACGTCTAGTTGATCTTGCTTTATTCCTCTCACTGTGGTCTCCTCCATTCATTCCATTTCCCTACCATTTACAGACCATGAAATACCCAGAGTGACTCCAGGGTGGCCTGGATGTAATCTGTGCTTTGGGACCACAGACTCACAAAACACATGGTTTAGAAGCCAGCTTGAAAGTGCTAAACACTGTGGTCTAGTGCAGGTCGAGATGTTCCATAGCTGACACAAATGTTTTACATTTTCCACACATTGCCCCCATATTGTGAGAAACGCTGGCACATGAGCATTAAGCCTGTTGTGTAGGACTTAAACTCTATTAATGCTCCTATTTAAGTCTATTTGGCAACAGGTTGTTTCAGTCAGATGTTCTCACTGTTATAAAAGTCTGCAACTCTTCTGTGCCTTTACCTTGAAATTTCATTTATTATATCCTGACAACAAAGGCTTTATTTTTACAATTCATACTTGAAACCAAAGGCAGACTGCTTTTTAAAATGCAAACACTCCTGAGATTCATCAGAAAGTAATGAATAATTTAAAATAAAACACCGAAGTGATTGCTCATTCTATGGTAACAAAATGGGAAATAAATGACAATCAACACTTGGAACATAATGTTTTAAAGAGGGAGTGAGGCATTTAACTGGCCTGTAAGATCTTGCATGTTCTCAGACAGAGTGCTTCATTATGGAATTGTCATTAGCTACTTGGTAGTTAGGGATTCTTTGAGCTTTGCAGCTGAAGTGGGTGTTCGGTCTCACTGTTACAAATGAAACAAACAAACAAAAAAGGTTAATAATTTCTAATAGATGTTTAACTGTGAACTATGGGAAAGACCACAGAAAGACAGATTAATAATATATAGGTTTTGTTTAACGGAAGAATCCTTGTAGTGCTTGGTTGCTCTTGTAGTTCCGTATGGAGAAGAATGGATATTGCAGTTGTTTTAGATCAGCCATGACACTGAAAATTCTCTGAACTCTCTCCTGAACCAAGGTATCACAATGATTTGGTACCATTAAGAAATCTGTGAAATACAGTTTAGAAGGTCACAAAAAGAGAAAGGTGACACGTGTGTTTCTTCACATAGAGAAATCTCTCTGAAGCCAGAATACACAGGCACCTGAAGATAACGTTTAAGTTCAGGCTGGTATCAGGAACCCTCAGTTCCTTCGTCCCCACTCCTGCTGATTCCCCGGGTTGAGAGAGCTGTGCCTTTGGGCACAAATCATGACATCTCTCCCTCCCGTAACAGGTCAGACGCGGCTCTTGGGTCAGAGCAAGCTGTAATGCCATTGACAATCCTGTTTTCTTTTTGGTATAATGCCTGCATCCTGAGCTGCATCAAAAGAAGTGTGACCAGCAGGTCAAAGGAGGTGATTCTCCCCCTCTACTCTGCACTCGTGAGACCCCACCTGGAGTACTGTGTCCAGTTCTGGAGTCCTCAACTTTGAAAGGACATGGAACTGTTGGAATGGGTCCAGTGGAGGGCCATGAAGATAATCAGAGGGATGGAACACCTCTCCTATGAGGACAGGTTGAGGGAGCTGGGGCTGTTCAGCCTGGAGAAGAGAAGGCTCAGGGGAGACCTTACAGCAGCCTTCCAGTATCTGAAGGGAGCCTACAGGAGAACTGGAGAGGGACTCTTTGTCAGGAATCGTAGTGACAGGACAAGGGGTAATGGTTTTAAACTAGAAGGGAGATTTAGATTGGATATTAGGAAGAAATTTCTTTGCTGTGAGGGTGGTGAGGCACTGGAACAGGTTGCCCAGAGAAGTTGTGGCTGCCCCATCCCTGGAGGTGTTTAAGGCCAGGCTGGATGGGGCTTTGAGCAACCTGGTCTAGTGGGAGGTGTCCCTGCCCATGGCAGGGGGGTTGGAACTCGATGATCTTCAAGGTCCTTTGCAACTCTAAACATTCAATGATTCTATAAAACTGGGAGCTTTACTCCCTAGCAGCTTTATTCATTCCTCCTGGTTTTCTTTGTGTGTAATTAGGCATATACTCCAGCATCTACATGCTGCCTGCTCTTTAGAGCTTTTCTGGGGGTTTTTGGTAGAATTCCACTGTACTTTTTAGGCCTGTATATGGTCCTTCCTACTTAACGCCTCAGTGACAATAGCTCTAGCGTTACACTAGCAGTTACTGTGGTTAACCACACTAACTAGTGGTTATTCTCATTTGTTGACTGAAAGCAGAGAAAAAAACCGCACCTTGCAGTCCCACTGGATGTGTGCATCACTGGTTAGAAGGCTGCTGTTACCATGCACAGGTTGTTTATAAGGCCATGCAGGTACGAGCATGACTGAGCGCAGGCACAGATGTTTGAACAAGGAAGAAGTATAGGAAGTGGTGAAGGTGATTGAGTGCTGTACTGGACCGTTTCTAAAAAATCATATTCTCTTTTGTTTGCTTTTCCCAGTTTTACCATTATATGAGCAACAGCCTGAAAAATTAAACCATCCACTGGTGTTTATCCCCAGAGATTGTCTCCACAGGCAGAGGCAATGTAGGCTGACCAGGTCCTGCCTCCTGTCAGGGCCCAGGTGGGAGATGCCTGGATCTGGATTTGAACATACGACCTGCCAACAACATCATTTCTGAGTATCACATTTTAAACAAACCCCTCCCACTTCTGCTCAAAATGGCCTCCACGCATTTTAGGCATCTTGCATTTGTTCTAGACTCATATGCAAAGACATGCATGATGAGACAGAATAGTGACATTTCATTAATAGCTTTCAAGCTGAAGTGCAAAATGAAGCTTTTCAGGTGACAACATTTTTTTTTTTTTTAAAATATATATATTTTAGGAGAATCAAGCTGAAAAGAACTACTTAATTTTCCCATGTTCCCCAGATACGAAACAATTTTACACCTTCTGAATTACATTCAGCTTTTCGTCATGACTCCAAAAGCTTGAGGAAATGCCAGATAAAGTCAGTTTATCCTGGGAGATGTTTCCTGCAGTGGCGGGAGGATTCAATAATAGCTGCGTAGTAGTGTTTGCTTTGCTTTAGCATCAGTAAAGGACCTGCAGTGAGTTATGGCCTTAAGTGATGAATGGTATTCCTCCATTTATTTGAGAGGTGGAAACAATATTGACTAAAGGTGGCCTGGACTGCATCCTGAGGGAGGCTGCTGCAGGAATATCTGTAGGTCTTGTTCTGTGAGGTTTCCCTATCCTAATACAGGGAATGTGTCAGTATTCCTGTGCAGAGCTTTTTGGGAAGACGTGAGTTCACCGGGCTCATGCTCTGAAGCCGTTGGGAGTTTGTAGTGCCTGCAGTGAGTCTGCTGAAGGCAAATCACACCCCACGCTGTACGTGAGGCTGTCACAGCATGTGCTGCACCTTCCTTGTAGGGCAGCAGTAACTACTGAGATGTGGCAGTCGTGACTCTGTGTAGGGAGGTATTGTCTGCCCGGCTGTCTAAGCTGTCTGCTTGGATACAGCACGGAATTACAGGAAATACGTACAGAGAGATGGTAAAAGGCAGGTACAAAGATAGAGGAAAAACCTGGAATCAAATTACAGTCTTTCAGGTGAGCAACGTAACGTTCGTTTTTATTCCATGCTTTATGGAAATAACAAACATCAACATAGAACAGGTTTTCCTCAAGGTCTCTGCTTCATTCAGGACAGTTGTGCAGCATTTTGTTTTATCTTTTTTGCACACTGCTTGGCCCTGTAAATATACTGCATATTCTTCAAACCTTGACCATTATAAAAAAAATGGCTTAGCCTTTCAAAGTGACTTATTTCTGCACTGTCCACATGCTTCATAAACCGCAGTCATTTTTGTTTTCAATGTGTGGCATGACCCCATCTTACTGATGTGAAGAGATACACCGTGAGACTAAAATGAGAAGCCGTCATGTGGGGGAGTTTTATTTTGAAGGTGGCAGACCTGGCTTTTCATACTGCGTTTTTTTCACTTGTTCCAGACTTGGCTTTCATTCACCTTGGCTGCAACAGTAAGCTGTCAGTAATTTTGTGCTTGGTTTTGGACACCCATTAAATGAGCACTACCCAGTTAATGAACATTTGAGGAAGGGCTGGTTTAAGTGGTTTGTGAACACAATGTCACATATAAACTTTGTAGCAGAGACATGAAAAGAATCTAATTCTCCAGAGCAGTGTTCTGTTGACTTCACTACAGCGCATCCTCCTTCTTCCTTTTCATCCTTCTTCATTCATTGCATCCACTACAATCAGGGCAACAAAGGAGGCAGGGGATCCTCCAGACAACAGGATCCTCTATTTGACTTGTTTGATTCATCTCCCTGGGCAGAGAGATGAATGGTCATGTAAATGAAGGTTGTGTCCCTGACCTACACAGGAGAAGGCCAAATTAAAGTTAGCCAGGCTGGTACAGTATCTGGGTATCGCTGGCTTTTGAGAGCTGGACTTTGCGAGACAGCCCTTTCCATTTTTAGTGAAAAAAATAGTCTTACTGATTCAGTTTTGTGGAATTGCATTTGTACCGCCATAAGGTAGGTAGCAGCAGGATGCCGCTGAGCCCACTGCTTGTGGGCTAATGGGGGAAATGGGGAAAGCTGTAAAGTGGAGTGTGGGAAAGCCTTAAAACAGGGATGAGGGCATGGGGAGCTCTGCTGCTCCCCTTCCCCCCTCAGAGAACGGGGAGAGACTCAACCTCTCTCTGTCACCCCTGGTTTCTACTTGCAGAGAGCGAGCAGTGCCACAAACCTAAGGCTTCTTTACTTTGCCTTCTCCCTTTGCGAATTAGAGCTTCATTCTATGGGCTTATTGAGCAGCCCCTTCTTCCCAGCGAGAATGATTCCCCTAGAGGAGTGGGAGCAGTAGCAGTGCCGCTCTAGTCTGAGCTGACCTTTGCATCCTTTCAGATTGCCCACACTGTCACTAAGGTTGCACTGGGCTCAGCATGTCTGGAAGGTGGCTGTAATGTGGGTGCAAAAATGTACACACAGTAGATACAGAGGTTCTGTCCCTTGGCATTTGGATTTTTTAAATATTAAGGTATAAAAACCAATGGGTATGTGCTTTAATTTTAATCTTGTTTTGGCATGGAAACGTTTTAAATATGAGGTGAAAAAAATTAAGAAGAAACACTTAGAACCCATCTTTTGAAGTAAGAGCTAATAGAAGACTATAAACATTTTCAGTCCACAAATTAATGAATGCATATTAATGAATTGGTTAATTAATTATTATTAACCAAAGGATTTTCAAGGTTTATAAAGCATGAACTGTTCTCTGGTACAGGCCCTTTCCTCTGGGATTTACTCAGGCCAGAAATGTCTCAAGCCTCATCTTATTTCAGGAAATAGGTACCCCTTTTGTGCCAGGCTTTCAGCAGCTGCTGGCTCCAAGAACCCTTGGTCCACAGCTCACTCCCAGGGGTTCCTTTGTCTCTGTCCTTCAGAATGTCATTGTTCTGCAGAATCAGGCTGCACTCATGCCATGTACTTCATGTTAGAACTTCCTAGTCTAAGCCAGACATTGCGAATTCAGCACACTCAAACAATTAATAATGCTCTTGTTGCCATAAGCCACATGGATGACACGTGGTTGTGAGTGGTGTCTACAAGAGCCCATCTGTACCCACTAGAACTTTCAATGAGACCACCTCCCTTGAGGTAGAGCTCATGAATGACTAAGACTGGGTGTGACTTAGGCTAATAAACAATTTGTGTACCTCAACAAATCCTCCAGCCCCGAATGAGTGATGCTAAATGTCAAACTGTCACTAGCTCTTGGGGCAGGAATAGGAAGAACTGATCTTTAAATGGCAACTACAAGACTTTCAAACAGTTACACGTCTAGGCTGGTGACAAAATATAACTGGACTAGTCCATCTCTCATGTTTCTTCAGCTACAAAAATCTACCTGTAGTTTCTATAATCGTTTCCCTCTTTGCCACTTTCTTGATCAGTTATTGATGTTTTGGCCATTTCAGAAACCTGAAATTGAAATATTGATGGTCACCACAAATTAAACATCACTGGTTCTCTGACTATACAACCCAAAGAAGCTACAAGGACTCTTATTCCATTCAGTAAATAACATTATGTACTCCTTCCCATTTAAACGTTAGGCTCAAGTTCTGATGGAAATTCTAGACTGGTGTCATATAATGCAACAAAAACAAAGGGCTCTTCAATCTGATTCTACCTTCATAGAATATGTGAACATATTTCTCATAAAGTATTGTAATGTTTAATCACTGTCAGATGTCATGGTCTTCAGAGAAGACTTGCTTTCTTTGAAGGAAACAATATCACTCATGTCCAGAATTCGACCCGTATTTCTAAGGAGGTGCACAGGAGCTCCAGAGGGATGTGTGCTCTCTGCTCCTCTTCTCGAACAGCTGCAGAGTACAATTTTCCTTTGCCCCCGTTTCCACAAGTACTCGCTGTCCAAGGAGTAATCAGACTTCTGTGGAGCGGAAAGGCTGCTGCTCATCTAGTGCCATACAATCCACTGCAACAATACGTTGTGTGAAAACTCAAAGGGAAGGAAGCAGCAGATCCCACGTGTGCACATCCAGTTTCCTAGCTTTTGTTTCTGCTTAAGAGGACCGTGCATTTTCAGTTGACCTATGCTACTTACAGCTTTTTGGGAGCTTCCGATCTCGTTAAAGAGCCTGTCTGTCAAAAGCCTTTCCCTGAGCTGTTTTTTTCCTTACCAAGTGGTGAAATGCTGCGATGTAATCAGCTGTATCTTATTGAGTATGACAGCAGAGAAACCATTTAAGCCACTGATGCAAATCAAATGTGATCTTAATGTTATTCCTAAACAGAAATGGTTTCAACAGCTCCGAGACCAAGGTCTCACTTGATCACATGTAAAACAAATGCATCCCCTTTGTATATTTATGAGTATTTGATTAGTATTACTAGTATTACTATTATCAGTCATTAAATAATGACCTGCTTTACCTTTTTCCTGTCTCAGACTTAAAGTAGCTGATGGCTACACAGCTGTTGTCTCTGGTGATCAATCAGTCTTTTGTTACTTTTCTGAAAAGCGCTTTGGTTCCTCTGCTTCGTGCCGACTTACAGCACTCATTTATCCCAGAAACAAGGAGTCAGAATTGAATTGGAATTGAGAATTATTCCAGTCAGAATTATTGGATTGGAAATAATAGTGTATCTGTGGGTTCTTCACATCACTCTTGTGGCAAAATCAGGAGTTAAAAAAGTATATTCGTCTCCACTGATAACATGCTCAGGCTCGAGTCCAATGAAGTTAACTGTTTTGTTGGAGTATTTTTAAAATTAAAATATCCTTTATGTTATATTAATATTCTGAGATTGCTGTGAGCATATCACTGTGTCACCTTATTCTTCCTTTTTTATTCTTTGACTTAGAATTTAATATTTGCATCATTTTAGGATATAAATGTTACAATACTGATATTAAAAGGTATGTACTTGCTAAGCTCTGCAGAACATTTGTCAGTTGTATAGTAACCAGAACAACCATGTGATCAAGCCTAATTTGAGCTACTAAGTGTTCTTAAAAAAACCACCTTTCCCTGGATAATACCTCTTCTCTTTCCTCAGTTTAATTTGTATATTCCCTATGAATGGCATAATTTGTTTTTACAGTATTTTTCCACACTAAATTTTTAAATTTGAATAAATAATTATCAAGTAAGGATTTGATAAATGTAGATTATTTAATCAGGTTGCAATTACTAACACCTTATAGCCTTAATAAAGCCATTAATTAATTAATTGAGTAATCCTGGGTGAGGTTTTTCTCCAGAAATTCCATCTCTCTACTTGGATTAGGTCAAACCAGTGAAGCTCAGCCAAGTTACTGCTTGTTTATACAAGGGGAAAGCAGAGGGGAAAGTAACTCACAGCACATTTATTTGTAAGGTTGTGACTTACCACAGGTTTGCCAGATGCTATTGCTCTGTACAGTTCCTTCTGCAGATCTACAATCAGTGTATGCATAAAGGGGATTCCTTCTTGAGCATTTTTGACCACTCCATATTTTTTTTCTTCAGGTGTGGGTGGATGCTGGAACACAGATATTTTTCTCGTACGCCATCTGCTTGGGGTGCTTGACAGCCCTAGGAAGTTACAACAACTATAATAATAACTGCTACAGGTAATATCTTCCACAGTTTATTTTTACTCTCAGTTTCAGCGGTGGAAGTGTCCTCACACTTGGCTTCGCTCAGAAGTTACCTCCCTTTTCCTTTAACTGTTTGCATGAGTAATCATAAGCAAATGCACATGTTTTTGTAGAAGAGAGATTTAGAATGTCTAGAATTGTTTCAAGGGACCTCTTTGCCAAAATTTGGTGTTTTCATCCCTCTTATGCATATCTGACCCTTGCACAGCCAGAAGGCACTTGGCACACACAAGTATACATAACTGCATGTGTATTACACTCAATTTCGTACATACATAATTGCATTTGTGTGAAGTATTTGACAGTATAATGTGTATCTGCTTAAAAAAAAATCCTACAAAAAGTTATTACAACTCACTTGAGTTTGGGTTATGCTCATATGTCACTTTATCCCATACTTTACTGGCTCCCAGCTACAGCACAATAGAAATAGAAAGTATTTCATCTCTTGTCTTTATAGAAATCAGTAAGGAAAGTACTAATGACTTCAGTAGGTTTTAATCTTTCCCAAATCAATGTCAAAAGGATATGACTCACAAAAAATCCTCATTCCATTGTACTGGCGTGGGCAGGAATATGAGCACTAGGTTTTCCTTCTGGCATGATTAGTTATTGAATTGGCTTTTCTACTATTTAACACTTTAATACAAGAGAGTAAATGACAGTTTGATTGCACTGACTCCATTATGACCAGAGAAATAAAATGTAATTTTTCTATAAAAAATAATTCAGTCCAAAAGCAAGAGAACCCCAAAGACAACACTTCTAAAGCCCCCAAATTATTTAATTGGAGAGTTCAGGAGACAGATTTAGGAAATCTGGCCTTCTTTCAGTGTCTTGGCAACAATTTGTTCTTCTGCCAGAGAAACACCAAACGGTAGGAGTCTCCAGACAGGGAAGGAACTGGGATACTGGAAGCCAGCCACAGAGATAGGAATATATCCAGCAGCTGAGCATCTGCAAAGCTCTCCAGGAGCAGTTCAGGGCACTTTGCCATCTAAACATGCAGAGTAACTTAGCAACAATCTAAGTTACTCTTAGCTTGGCTATGACAGACAAAATTCCAAATGTTTTGCTACAGAAAGTAGTGGAAAGTCCCCTATGATCTTCAGTGCTGATGGATGGTACTTTCAGCATAACAGTCACAATGCCCCAGCAGAGGGTAATGAATGTCCTTATGGAACAGGGGGTAATGAAAGTTCTCCCTAATTTAGCAGAAGTGATGCTTTGACAAAGGCATCCTTTACTCCTGTTTTAAATTTTATTTTTATTTCTTTCCAGTTGCATCCCATCTAGAAACTACTCTGGCACTGCCTCAAGGACTGCAGTAACCTTTTTACTACGGTTTTGTAACTCATTACAAAAAGCAGGAGTTCCGAGGTGTGCTCAGATAGCTTACCTAGTTTCCTTTCTTTTCCTCTGACCTGAGCAGCACTGGTTGTAAAAAATATCAGCAACTCTCCCCTAAAGATCCAGAGTGAGATGCTGCAGAAGAATACTTTTTACTGAAAATGTTTTCACCAATTTCTTGAATAGGACAGATTTTATTGTGTCCCAAAGTATGATTCATAAGAAATATAAGAAAACAGGTAGGACAAGTTAACCACAGAAAGTAGCTGGGTTCAATGGGTTGTTAACAGAGCAAGGCATACAAAGCAGCTGTATGGAAAGCAGAATTAAATTTATATTCTAACTAGCACTTTAAAAAAATTAAAATGAAGACATCAATTTGCCTCTTGCAATACCCACAGTGTACTGGCTGCTTGTAACATCTACTTCCACTCTTCTGGCACTCTGTTTTACTATGTTTTTTGCTGTGGAAAATAATGAGATTATGTATTTTAGTGGAAACAGGGAAATCTAAACTGCACATGGGCTCTCCTAATTAGCAAACTGATTGAATTCATTAACATTGTAAATGAATTGCAGACAAGTTGCTTCACATCTTTGAGTAGGACATGAATTTTTATTGTCCTGATCTTCCATTGTAATACATTAATACAGAACCCCCCTGGATTTTTATGTGAAGAGTGACTCTTAGGAGATGACAGTAATGGCAGTACCATCAGTGGGCACTGTTTTCCCCATATAAATAAAAGTGTACTGGTGTTTCCTCTAATCTTTAGCAAGTTGGAAGATCCTAATCCATTCATACCTCAAGGGATGGATTAATTTCAGACGACCTCAGCAGACAGAAAAGGAAAATGCTCTTGTTCCTGCTTTGTGTGTGCTGTATTTGCAGAACCGGGCACTGTGGAGTTCCCCACCAGGGAAAGGCCATGTGGTTTCTCAGCACCGCTCCTTCATACCGGAGGCGGCACCTTGACAGGACAATTTTTGTGCTGAACCCCTTGCACAAACCAGGGGTCAGTTGCCGTGTTGCCACTGGGGCGCACTGTCAACAAGTGGGAAAAACTTTTAAGAAACTAAGATGTCCCCTTTGTCAAGCTTCTTGTCTAAGAGGAAAAGAGGGATGGAAATTGGTCATGAGTCGATCCATAAGGACAAGGAAGTAACTGGATGGATGCACAAAGGCTCTGTGGGCTCTTCTCTCTTATCAGAGAAGCTCCTGAAGGAAGGCAGAATCAATTTTCAGCAGTAATGTCAGGCAGGGAGAAGATAAGGGATGCATGTCTTGAATTATTCAGGTGATTGGCAAGACATTCATTTGGAAGAATGTGACGTTTTCATAAAAATTTGAAGTTTTCCTTTCATTAGAAATGAGTTTGGGCTTCAGTCAGGCTCTGATGCCTCCCTACCAACGATGCTAATAAAAAAAATGATGGAAAATTAGATAAACCACATGTTCTCCTTCCAATGGGTCTTGGGCATTTGTGTTTTAAAATTCACTGGTTTCACAATCAACAGCTCCAGAAGATCCCCTTTCAGTTTATCTTCCCATAGCAGAATTACAGGTTCCATACTTGTATCTAAGGGAAAAGAGACAACAGGGAGTTAGGGGTTAGTAAAATTCCTGCAAATAGGAAGGAAGGATGGAAATTAAAATTGGAGATTTTATTATTGTTAGGACAGGAAACACCGCTGGGTCCCCAGAGAACTGAGTGTTTAGACTGTGGCTGTGTAACTGGGGAAGAAGATGATGATGCCGTGGCTGTGTTATGTCACAAGAACAGGTACCTCACCAACTGGAGATGATGGAAACCCCCTTGGGTTCAGTTTGGCCATTTTCCTTGGAGAAACACATATTTACTGTGTTGTACTACAGTATTGTGTTTCGTGGGTCTTCCCTGTGAGTGGAGAGATGTGCCTGCTCCTCATTATATAGTTGCATGTCTATAATGTCTAGTTATATAGGATTGTCTGGCTTAAACCACTTGAGCCTTGGCTCAAGACCTTCCTTCAGGAGGGAGCAGCAGAAACTCTCTGGGCCTCTGAAGGTGCACGTGGAGCAATGTGTTCCCAGCTCAGCTGTTTTTTCTGTGGTTAGGAACCACGTTCCTGGGCCACACCATTCACCAAAAAAACCCAAAAAAAACCCAAACAAGAAAACCACCCCACCTTGTTGCTTGGACTGCATTTGAAGCCTGGGAATGATCTAAAACAAATCTTATCTGCAGAAAACAGACTGTTCCAAATGGAAGCTTCATACAACTGGTGATCCACCACTGAAGCCAGCAGATCCACCCCACTGAAGCACTACCCGATTTTTTTCCCCCAAAGGGTCAAAACCCACATCTTTCTGACATCTTTTATCAACAGAATTTCCGCACACTTAGTTTTAATTTCTCAGCATTGAACTTGCCAGTTTCTTAGGTGAGATAGACTGGGCTGAGAATCTCTCCAGAGCTGCTTCATGCTGAAGTACGCTGAGAAGAAAGGTTAGGAAAATGTTCTTTTTCTGTGTTTTCTTTCTCTGCAAAGCACAAAAAACTTCATGCTCCTCGTTGCTTTCTTTTAGGTTGCTGTTTTGCTTTAAAACACCCAAAGTGTGTAACTAACCTGGCTGTGCATAACAGTAGGAGGCAATTTCCTGTGAAAAGAAAATAAATAACAGGTTAGAATTTTGACCAACTTCAGAAAGTATTTTAAAGAATCTGTTTACCTTTGTTACTGGACAAGCGTTAGAGAAAGCCTGTGCATGAAAGAAGTGTGAACATCACTGGACATCTCCATGTCCGAGTCTCGCTCTACAAATGGCAGTACTCATTCTTTTTCATTTCTGGACAAATTTTGGCAATTTATAGATGATATACCACATTGAATTTTTTTTTTTTAATTATGAAAACCTAAAACCATTCTCAAAATAGTGGTTAAAATCAACTGTAGCTAAGGTGATGAGAGAGAGCCAAAGCCTCCCATGGCCCAGTGGCTGTAGTTCAAGCATCTGACCACTTCCTGCTGTTGGGAATGTGTGTGTCTGGCACTGAGGGGAGTCAGAGTCAGCAAGAGGAAGAGCTTTGAGCAAATGTGGGATGCAGTACTGGGCTCATGACTGGAGGAATAAGATGCTGGAATTGGTCACCTCACTTTCAACTTAATAAATTGATCAGATAAAGTTACAGGGTAAAAATACTGAATTAAACAACCGGAAAAATTACCAAAGAAGTTTTGCCAGAATTAAAAAATATTAATTGTCTCCAGTTCTCAAAAAGTCACTTTAAATCTGTGATAAAGATGGGAATCATTAGTGAAGATATGGATTCAGAACCTGTGAGATTCTACAGGGTCACTTCTCATAGATACCAGCCTAAGGCATAGGCTCAGCAGAGCTGCAGGGGTGCCTTGTGCTTCTGTGTTTTAGAATCCCGATTTACTTTCAGGCATGGAGTTTAGATTATTGCTGTCTCAAGCACACAGCTGTCTCTTGTAGCACTCTTCAAAGACTGACTGTCATGATAAATCATTCCTACCTCATCATCTGTCAAGCCTGAAGTGCTGTTTGAGAGCAGGATGAACAACAATATTTCACTGAGCTCTAGGGAAAGATCACACCTTTCTGCAAGAGTATTTTCTCTATTTTTAAAGTTATTTACTATTGTGATGTTTCCAATCTGGGAAAAGAAATACTTCTTCACCTTGGCTTGTAATTGTCACTGATGTTTGAGAGATCTGTGTCCCTGCACTGTCTTTGCCTCCTTTATAGGTGCTTTTCTAGGCTTTTCATCACCACAGCTTCCTAAAAAAAGGTTTATAAGGCAAACTGGAGTTGTATTTTGTATGGATATATATTGCCAATGTACTATTAGCTAAGATCTGATCACAGGAGGTTTTTTTCCAGGAAACAAATTACCACCGTTTTTATATAGTTTACAAATTAGTTCATATCCTCTGGAATACATCATTACAACTACTGTAAAAAAAAATTATTCCCAACACCATTCTTACAGTATTTATACATGTTTTTTAAAGATTCTATTGAAAAAACACTAAGTGAGTAGCAACAGGTTTGCAAGACAACCGGTTAAAACACAAGCAATGCTATTATGAGGGTATCTTCCTGCAAACACTAGCCTGACTGATTCCTCTTGGGCATAATATCAGTTGAGAACTTCCTCTTAATGAGCAACTTAATGTCCATTCCTGCAGCTCAGCGTTCTATGAGTCCAATGGCTCAGGACATGAGAGAAACCCAGGCTCTGGAGATCAACTGCAGTGTTTTTTATTTATATTTTCAGAGACTGCATCATGCTCTGCTGCTTGAACAGTGGCACAAGCTTTGTTGCTGGTTTTGCTATCTTTTCAGTTCTTGGATTTATGGCTTATGAACAAGGTGTGCCCATTGCAGAAGTCGCAGAATCAGGTAAGTTCTAAAAGCCGTTTTCTGAGTTAATAAAAAATGCACAGAGGTATACTCAGTCTGTTCCATTATCTAAGGGATAAGTTGACTGTTCTGCAGGAGTTCCAAAACACCTCTTAAAAACCTATTACCCGATTCATTAGAATAACTGCTATAAGAAGAGTTATTAACTATTTTGATGGTTGTACATTTATATATGAAAAATATTAATGTCGCTGTGCATAGCACCAAATTGAGAAAGTCAAGGAGCTATTGTAAAACACGCTCCAGCTGAGCATTCAGGAGATTGTTTAGCAGGGATACATTGCTCAGTTATGCCCCTTGGGTGTTACATCCTTGTGTAAGGAGCATTCCGTTTTCTTTACATGAGATGTCAAAATCCACAGAAATATTTGTCCCTTCTTGGGGAAAGAAAAAAAAAAAGATAAATAAAAAAGATATGGCTATTAAAGTAATGAGAAACCAGCTGTGAGCTGTGTAGGAGAAATCTGTGGAAGTCCTCTGAATTTTTGCTTAATATTTACTGTCCAAATACAGATTTCTAACAGTCTGATGGCTAATGCTTTCTTCTAATCTCAGTAAGTTTTTCTCCTGGGGACATATGTTGAGTTGCTCTGGTTGATTAAGTTTAAAAGTCCTTGGTTTGAGGCCAGGAAGGCACAAAGGACCAGCTCTATGAGAAATTAACACCTAACAATTATTACCGTCGCTTGGAGTTAGCCATCTAATGAAAGTTAACTGCTCTTTAATGCATTTGCGGATGTAACATGCTTAAGCATCACTGAAAACTCAACAAGAAGATAAGGAGCACTGCCCAGAAAGAAAAGCACTATAGCAGCTGAGCTGTTGAGAAGGAGGAGCAACTCCCATGAAGCTAGCAGGAAAACTGCAAAGCAAGTAGAGCTTCACTGATACTGTCACAGAAAATTTTTCTCTTTTCCTAAAGCCCCCAAGACAACTGGTTTATACTATAATAGAAGCTCTACAGAAAAAGGTTAAAAGACCGCAGCAATTCTGGAAATTATAGGAACTTGACAATATTGCTTTAAATGAAAAAGCAGTAGTGTTGGCAGTTCTTCACTGAAGTTCTTGCAGCAGAAGCATGGTGTGCTTTCTCAGCATGGTGATACTGCCTTTGTTTCCCCGCTGTAAATGGTGGCTAACTTCAATAAAAGCTGTTATTGCATGAGAGTTTGCAGCAGCTGAAAAGTAGACACAGGTAAATAAGAACAGGAAAATACGATGAAGGTGAGATGGTATTTTAGTAGAACTGAGAAGTTACCAGTGCCGTTCCAAAAATCTTCTTTTTTAGAGATTTCTTTAAATAAGCAGCCAATGAATTGATGTTACATACCAGGAGCAGCACTCAAAACCACAGAGCCGATTCTGAACAAACCAGAAGATATTTGGCTATCACAATGCATGGCTTCCAAGATTCAGCTCTGACCATTGACTGTGTTCTTGCACAAAATGTCAGATGCTCTCCTGTCTTATGGGATAAAAAGAGATTGCAGAATATGTTTGTAGGTTATATAAGGCAATCACTGGAACATGCACTATTATTTATTCAGGTATGCGAGTCCCACAAAGAACATAGAGAACATAAAGTACAGTCATGTCTTAACAGAAATCTTGACTTTCAAACGTTTGGACAGGATGTAGGCAGAGTTGATATGCCAACCAAGTCTTCCTTACTGATCAGCCTCCTCACCAAATGTTTAGACTATTAGAGATGTAGTTAGTCAAGGTTCGCCATCTTGTGTTTAGCACCAATTATCTGCCATAAAAGAGCAATCAAGCTGTGGTGGGTTACCCCTGGCCAGCAGCTAAACACCCACACTGTTGTTCACTGGCTCGCCCTCCTCGGGGGTAATGGGAAAAGAGAAAGTGAGAAGACGTGGATCCAGACAGACCGAGTTTAAGAAGCAATGCTGTGCAAGCACCATTTGGCAATAGCTGTGATGTTGGTGTTAGAAACACTGTTCTGTCCCCAAACCCCAGCACCTCACAGGTGGCTATGAAGAGAGTTAACTCCATCACAGCCAGCCCCAGCACACAAGTATAAGCATTCCTTTTCTTTTCCTCCTTTTCAGGACCGGGACTTGCATTCATTGCCTACCCTAAAGCTGTTACCATGATGCCTCTCTCTCCTCTGTGGGCAACTCTGTTCTTCATGATGCTCATATTCCTTGGATTAGATAGTCAGGTATGAAACACACACTCTTAGTGGAGATTCCTTTATGATTTACTGTGAACACTGATTCAGCTTGACTAAAGCTTCCATTATTAGCACGGAAATCAGTTTAAACTTAAATATGGGTGATTAAAATTCACAGTTCATTGACATACCAGTGTGTTGTCTTTTCCCATTTTTAAATCACTCTGCAGTGAATTTTGAAACTGAATATCCAGTAGTGAGAATGTAAGTTCCTGGTATACTTCAAGATACCATAGAAGAAATTCTGCAGCAAAGTGACAGCATAGAGGTTGTCCTTCCTAGGTGACCATAAAAAGTGTAAAAACTGCTTGATGGAAAATGTAGGTGGCATTGTTAGCATGCAGCTCAGCTCTCTGCCTGATTTGGTTCGGAGGGTTTATGATTGTGTAATGTAGAATAAAGCTCTTCAGTGCTTATTTTGCACGGCATTTCCAATCATTAAACTTAATGTTTTAATAACTGCTCCTTTTCCTGATCTAGCAAGTTTTTAGAAATCTTTTTTAAAAAATAAGTGATTCTTGAATTCTCCTCTTAACTGTTCCAATGAAGCAGGCTTTATACTGTCTACTTAATTTTGGTGCCTTTTTAGAGACTTTGCTCCAGAGCCCTAAATCAGAAGTTCAGGCATCTTGCTTTCTGTCGATATTTAAAGTTAATAAGAATGTTCCCTCCCTTCTTCATTAGATGTCCTTGGCTTGGGCACTTAAGAGCTTTGTGGAACTACTCTCTTCTGTAAAATGGAGAGAGCTTCTCCAAAGCCCTGCAGTTCATGTAACAGCGCTTGAAGGTGCACTGCACTGCGAATCATTCCTCTGAATGAGAGAAGCACAGGATGCTTAGAGTGAAATCCTGCTGCATTCCCGTGAATGCTTTGGATGTTATTTAAGTCCCATTCAAGCCACATTTGAGAGATTTAATTTGTATGTAATCCATCTGCTACAGGACAAATACATTGTGAGATAATATTAGTGAATTCAACTATTTGAATTTGGTGGTAGACTGGAAATCCAGAGCTTTGAACTTTTTAATTCTGAAATCATGTTCCTCTTGGTTTGAGCTTCTGCTTCTTCCCTTTTGTCCTCAGGGATCATTCGGTCTCTGTGGCTATAAGGATATTTGAAGTGTTTGGTAGCAAATCCACATCCCAACAGCAGATGATACACATGTTTCATTTGTACTTTCCTATTGTTTGTTCTAGTTTGTGTGTGTTGAGAGCCTCGTGACAGCTGTTGTAGATATGTACCCAAAGGTTTTCCGAAGGGGCTACAGAAGAGAACTGCTGATTCTTGGCCTTTCCATTGTGTCATACTTCATTGGCCTTGTCATGTTAACTGAGGTAAGATGTGCTTAGTTCTACTGCTGCAATAAAAAAGGAAACATGTTTCTGTTTGTAATTGTAACAAATAAAATGTAAGAACATTTACCATAGACAAACTGCACTCTGAGGAATATGACTACAAAATCCTCAAGAGACTGTCCTCAGCTACTGTGTAACATTGAAATGGGAAACGTACCCTCAGTTTTTCAGCACAGCTTAGGAAATACTTTTAAGCAAAGTTACATAGCCAAGGAAATTCCATCCGCTCTGCACGAGCCAACCAGATGCACTGATGGTGGTTTCTACTTACTGGCTCTGAACAGACCAGTCTGAGAACAACTACATTGTGGATGAATGGATCAATAAAGAAGATGAAGTAAAGTGAGAACAGAAAAAGTAAAACATCTTTGATTTTTGTGTCACTAGGTCAGGTCAATCAATACAGCCAATCTCTGAGCAGAAATTGTTTCAGTAAGAGGAAAAAAAAAATGGAAGAAATTTCCAACAAATCAAGGTGTTTGCTTTGGGATGGTCTAAACCACAAATTTGGAGGGCATCAGTCCATCCCATCAGTTCATGATAGAACATTTCTGGCACTACTGTGTTTGATACCCAGGTTGGGGAGGGACTCTGGGATCCTTTGGTACTTGGCAGGAGTTCAGCCTCGCTGCTCAGTGCTGGCTTTACAGAGTGAGTGGGATCAACAGTCTTTCTCGCCTTCATGTGACCCTCTCAAAACAAGCAGACAAGGGACACAGCCCACGCTATCCTCTGCCCATAGCCTTCTACTTGCTGGGCCATTGGAGCCTCCCTGTACAAGGAAGCCAGGCAAAGGAAAAAGTTCCATGTCTGAGGAGCTGTAGAATTACATGTCTGAGGAGTTTGTCTGGGGAAGCCTGGCTGCATTAACTGTGAAGGGCCACAACGTGTCTCTGTTATGCAGCGTTCTCGGGCAGGGTTTCCTAGGGAAGGAGCCTCTCAGGGCTTTGTGAACTCAACTGGGGTTGCTTAAATTCCCTCTGCAGAAATCCACTGTCCTTAGACTCTCTGCTAGTCAGGTTATCCATAACATTATTAATTGGACTTCATAGGTTTTCTGCTCATCTTGCCTCGAGGCAAAGGCCAGTCACTTCTCTGACCAGTGCTGACTGTTGTCAGCAAGAGAAAAATACATGAGAAGAGGAAAAGAACTATGTCTTTCACAAATGTGACAATTGACACAGTTGAGTCACAGACAAACAATAAGTGAGGATGTCTCAGTTGAACACATTTACCTTTTCCATACAGGTAGGTATTGTGGCACCACTGCACACAGGGAATGACAGATCACTGATAGCTGGGCATGCCTTGTGTCTGACTTAGGACACCGGTTTGAGAACAAGTCAAATGTAGTTCTCTCCACTCCAGCATTTACTACCGTAAAGCAAATGCACGGTGTTCAGCTGGCACTGGGAATAGTCTCAAGTGCAATGGAAGAAAAAAAAATCTTTCACAATAAAAAATCACTGAAAAATGAATATTGTTTGTTCAAGAAGGAACCAACTCGTAGGAGGACTGTCAGGGAACCAACAGACTGACTGTGTAATGAAAGCCATATTTGCTATGAAATATCCCTACTGGTGCCAACATGATATTTTTTTCCTCGTTTTTGTCTTTCAGGGTGGGATGTACGTCTTTCAGTTATTTGACTCTTATGCAGCTAGTGGCATGTGCCTTCTTTTTGTTGCCATATTTGAATGTGTCTGCATAGGCTGGATTTATGGTGAGTTGACAAAAATTACTGTGGTTTTGAGTTTTTGTAGAAGTTTTCTATTTGTATAAAAGCAACGTGAAAACCTTGTGCCCATATGGAGCGGGTTCCTCCACATTCCTGTACCCTACCAAAAGTCAGGAATGCCTTCTTTTCCACTCTAAATAACAAAGATAGTGCAATAAATTAATTCCTTTTATCCCCTTGGTTCTTGTCAGAACTGACCTCCATCTATCTTCCTTCACGGAGGAGGTCCTCAGCTGCCTTAGAAAGCAGAGGTGGCAGGAAGTCCTTCATCTCTCATAAAGTGTCTGCACGGGGCATGTTGCCTTTTGCTTCTAACACTCGCAGATAAACCCAGGGAAGCTGGAGTTTGTGCCCCATTAACACAAAAGGGACATTGCAGTGTCCCCAGTGCTACTGTTTCCATCTGTAAGCAACGTCACGAAAATCACCACAGTGCTGGGTTTTTTCATGGTTACATCATCAAGCATTTTTTGCACACAAAGGACTGACAGTTTTATTCTGGAAAACAACATATGAACTTCAGATGAGACACGTGAATCTTACATGTATGTTCTACATCTGCTTTTTGTCTGTCTTTTTGGGGGGCAGGGAGCAATCGCTTTTACGAGAACATTGAAGATATGATCGGGTACAAACCACTGTCATTGATTAAATGGTGCTGGATGGTCTTAACTCCAGGTATTTGTGCAGTAAGTACAGAATATCCAAACAGCTTGTTTTAGACATAAAGAGGGGTTTCTGTGCATATTTTCAGAATTTTGCTGCTGATGATACTTCACAACAGTTGAGAAAAACACATTGATTTGTAGCATATGTTTTAATTAAAAAACACTCTGTAGGATCTGCAAAAATTGTGAAACATCCTGTGAATTGTGAGAAGTCTTAGCATATACAATAATAGGGAAAAAAAAACAAACTCGGGGCCCTCATTTGCCAATACAACAGAGGCTTTTTGTCCCTGCACAGCAAGTACACCTCATGTCTACCCAGTACAACTCAGGCTCCTCCAGACTCATGCTGGTTTCCTTGCTGCTCCAACCTCCTATTTCCTTCCATTTTTTGGGGTGAGTAGAGGTTTTCCAAAGAAGACAGGATTTTTATTTCTTCTACTAAAGGTAGGGAAGAGGCCAAGAGCATCTCTCACATGCATGAAGAACAGGAGGATTGTGCCTTAGCAGGAGCCAGGAGTACTAGTGCCTGCTCTGCCAATCTGCGGTGGCTACATAATGGGCAAAGTCACAAAGGGAGCATGACCAGATTCCCCATAAATTTCATCCACGACTGCTTGAGAATTAGGTACTGAAATCTTCCTGGATCTCCAATACGTAAATGATAGCAACTGTAAACCCACAGATGCTGGAGCACCTGGAGGTGCCCTGCCAGGTTCCTTTGAGCTCTGCAAGTTTCTGCAAACTTTGACTCATTTTCACCAGCTCTGAAATGAACTTAGTATCACTTGCTCTTTTACACTCTTTTTACCACTTCAGAGAAAAAAGTACATAGTAACTTTTCTGTATTCATAAATTTAAGTGGTCCAAACTGCTCGATTAGATATTTGTCAAACTAATTTAGACAGGTATATTTGGGCTTTTGTGAGGATGAAAGAGTTGGCCTGCAGAACTGCAGTTACTGACAGTGGATTAAGGCAACTTTGAAAATTTTGGCTTTCCTTTTTCATCATGACAGGTTGGAGAGAACACAGCTTGTGTACTTAATCACAGCTGGTTCACGGTAGTGAAACTTAATCTTTTCTGCCCAGATGTTGTTTGCCATCAAAGTGCAGGTTTTATTGTTGTCGAGACGTAAATAGGATTTAAACTTGAAAGGTTGTTGGTTTCTGTGGAAGCTACTGAGACATGTTATTTAAGCTGTACATAAAGATGCTGCTGGTTGTTTTTTCCTCTGACTGAAAATCTTACCTCTGTTTCCACCTTTAGGGAGACTGGCCCTGCCCAGTCAATCAGTTTCTTGTTATATCTAACAAGTGTTTAAGTGTGGGGCTTTTTTTTCCTTTTTCAAATGCCTCTAATATGTTTCTTTGCTTATTTCAGGGAATCTTCATCTTTTTCCTGGTGAAATACAAGCCTTTGAAGTACAACAATGTATATATATACCCTGACTGGGGCTATGGTATAGGGTGGATGATGGCGCTCTCTTCCATGATCTGCATCCCTTTGTGGATCTGCATTAAACTGTGGAAGACAGAAGGCACTTTCATAGAGGTAAGATGTTTTTTTCAGATTTATGATATTGAAAAAAGAACTGGGAAGGGAGTGTGAAACCTCACCTGTATGAGACTGAGCACAGTTTAATCAAAAAAGAAATGCCATGTACATGTTCCCATGGCAGCTTAGGTCAGACCTCTCAGTCACTGGTAGAAAGAGGCATCTGAATTTTCTCTCTTCTCTTAGAATCATAGAGTTGTTTAGGTCAGAAAAGACCCTTAAGATAATCAAGTCCAATCATAAACCTAACACTGCCAAGTTCACTACTAAATTATGGCCCTCAGGACTACATCTACATGTCTTTTAAATACCTCCAGGGATGGTGACTCAACCACTTCCCTGAGAAAAATTCTTCTGAATTTTTTTTTTTTTGCCTCTACTACTTTAGCTTGCAGTAAACTAACCAAGACATTAAGATGCTCTGTTCCCCATTCTTGCTCAGTTGTAGCTTATAATGTCTGTAACATCAGCTAAATTCCTCAAGAAGGTTTGTACCAGCCATTCATTCAAATCAGCTGCCTTCTGTCTGTGATTTTGGTAACTAAAGTTTGTGCTGCCAGGTTTTTCCTCCAGGAACCAGGTACTAAACACTTACATGTGTCTTCTGGACAGTTCTCCTGATTACAGTTCTCTGAGTGGGAAATAGGGGCAAAAAGAAACACTCAGTGCAATTTACTAACATTTGGTATCAGGTTATCTCAGGTCTAGCCTGAGGTTGAGATTATGAAATAGAAAAGCTTTTCTCCAAAGAAAGACAGTGGAGATAGCTATAATGGAAGAAACAAAGACATAAATCTTATTTAGCTGTCTGGGATTTCAGATATTCTAGAAAAGCCCGGTTCTGTCATCTGGAGTTCCTTAGATCCTAGTCAGTAAAAGTAGGTATCCCAGGATTGTTTCCCTCTATCTCAAGACATACATGATACATGGAAGGAGCTTCATTCAGTCCCTTTCATGCTTTCTCAGTCTTTTTGCTCTTCACTAAAGATAATGGCGACATGAAGAATAAGAATTTCTGTGTCTAGGGTGCCTGGGGCTCATTCACTTCTGTAGCACATGTGAAAGCTCTGTCTCACAGTGTAAATTCACACTCCCAAAATTCTTCTGTGCTCCTAATCAAAGCGATCACTTCTGACTATAACTGAGCATCTCTCCATGTAAGAGTTACTGCGTTTGTGACTGGAGGAGGTAATGTGCCGCTTATTGTGCTGGCTGATGGCAGTTTGCATTGAAATGACTCCAGTAAGATGACTGAATATGGCCTGAAGAATACCTAAAAAAATCCTTACTTTGGGTATATAAACAAAAAATAAATTGTCCGTAACATAGTTTTCTTTGCACATCAGAAAATGAAGTTTTGCACAGCTCTTAACTTTAAATACTTCCTTAATGCATGAACCTTGCCACATCTCTGCAAGCAAACAGACTTTGTTTATAGACTCTTGGTTTGCGTTGCCTTGTAGTCTGACTACCACAGACCCTTCATTATCTACTCTGTATGAGAACAATGAGAGGGTTTTTTATTAATTAGAGTTGAGAGCTTCTCAGGAAGCCAACTTCCTGCAACATCTCTGCTCCCCAAGCTGTGAGCAGCAACATTGTTAACTGATGTTACTGCTATAAAAGACAGAGTTCTCAGCTGAACCCACATAGTTTTCTTTTGTTCTTTATTGTAGCTTAACAAGTTTTGGCTGTCTCATGGCTTGGGGTTTTTTCAGTATACATTCTTTGACTATACCTTGAGAAACAAAACATACCCACATAGCAGGCCTTCCCCAGAGCGTCGTGCTGAATTTCTTCATGGGAGGATGTGTTACTCACTCAGGATAAAAAATCACTTTGTTTCTGCCTTCATTCTCCAGCCTTTGGCCTGGTGTAGTTTGTGCAGAACCGTGTGACATGCAGTTTCATGGATGTGAGGGAAGAGGGAAATGAGAAGCAGGCATGCAAGAGAAGAGGGTTTTCCCAGTCAAAGAAACGTGTGTCTGTGACAAAGAAAAAGATAATGATTTCCATTTTCTCAAATCTTTTAGAAATTCAGGAAGTTGATTACACCAAGCTCCGATCTGAAAATGAGAGGGAAACTTGGAGGAGGAGCCTACATTGCAGCAATAAATGACTGCGATGCCAAACTGAAAGGAGATGGTGCCATTTCAACCATTACAGAAAAGGAGACACATTTCTGAAAGAACTATAGTTTTTTTGTTGTTTTGTTTTGGTTTGTTTTGGTTTGTTTTTTTTTTGTATAAATAAATAAATAAATACACTTAATTATAGAGGCTGGCTTGTTTTGCACAAAACTTTATTAACCAGTTAATATTAAAGTGAAAACTGTATACTTGTTTAAAAGTGATTTTTTAAATTACTATATAAGTAATGATTATGTAAAAGAAAAAGAAATAGTATTATATGGTATGTTAGTGATGACTTCTTGTAATATGGTGATTTCCGTAAATTTTATTATTTTTTTTAGAAGCTAGAGGGACCTGTATAATGTGCTGTAAAACTTTTCTACTTTGATTTCTGGCAGGTATAATGTATAAATCAACGCAAACTAATACGTAAGCATTTCAGACCATTTCAGCTTTTAATGTATGTATATAAAGGGGACTGGAATGTCCTTTTGTTTATACTGGAAGCAGTTGTAAGGGGCTGGGGGGGGATGAGGCGTCACTGCTGTTGCGTGTTGCAGCTGTCCTAGCCTCAGAGAGTAAGAATTTTGCACCTAGAAAAGCTCTTTTTTCAGAAATGTTGTGAAGCTGACAGGAAGCACCCCCTCAGCTGTTCTTATCGCCTTCCCTTCACCCTTCGCTTGCTTCAGCAGGTCTAAAAATGTGGTGGAGTGGGTCCTCTTCTGAGTCACTGTTTTTCTGGAGATTGGATAGAAAACGTTTCTTATGAGCTATGAATTTTGCTGCTCTTGTAAGTTAATGGTCTCTATATGATGCGTACTGCTTCAGGAGACCTCTAAAGTTTTTTCATTTTCTTTAGTCTCTGGGGGGCCAGTACAATGTCAATTGATGCTTCTCATCCCCTGAAGTGAAATGTGTTTGTCTTTGCTTGTAGAACAGGAAATCATGGTTACTTTATATAAGCAGAGATGTTCTGAGGAGGAAAAAAAGGAGGTTTAGAGCTCTGCACACTTCAGCCTCTACCTGTCTCTGTATCTGTTTGCCAAGTCTGTCTGTCTGTACATCTATTTATTCCCCTTGGAAGAAACCAAGGATCCTGTAATGACAATACAGAGCTTTTCTCATCTTCACGGTACTTTCTAGATACTTTCAGATTAGGCCCCAATTGCACTGAAGTCAGGATAGGAGTTTATCTGGTGGAAGGCTGGAAAAATTGGTTCTTGATCAGAGAATACCACGTTGGAAGGGACCTCCAAGGATCATCTGGTCCAACCTTTCTTGGCAAAAGCCCTGTCAAGACAAGATGGCCCAGCCCCCTGTCCAGCCAAATCTTAGAAGTGTCTAATTTGGGGGAATCCACTGCTTCCCTGGGGAGATTAATCTCTACAAGACCTCCAGGAGGTAATTCATGTACAGTGCAGGTTAAGGAATTAAGACAGGGATGTTGTGACCTCTCTGCTTCACAGAAGGAGCATTATTGGGTCTATGAGATGAGGCCTTGTTATTCTATCAGTCATATGAACCGGTTCCCTCTGATGGAAAACAGATTTTCTCTGTGAATCCGACTGGATTGTTACTCTGAGGTATGCGAACGCTCACCCCAGTATCAAATTCTCTAGACTATCTCTTGGTTTGATTTTTCCTTCTGCCAATATTCCAAACTCTACTATTATTTGTACTGGGCAATGATTTTTTTTTTCCTTGTCCTGTAACGGTTGTATGAGAAGGCTGTGGAGGAACACTGTACTGCAATGCACAGTATTTGATGGGAAGAGATGAGCAACTGCCTAAGACAGCTGCGAAGAAATTTCATAAAATCTGCTGTCTTCTCTGCAATCCAGAATCACCAAAGCTCAGACACCAGCATCTGGAGTTATTAGAAATAGAAGTGGCTGCTGGCCTTCTACAGAGGAAAACATTTCACTAGGAGTCACTAAATATATCTTAATGTTACATAGAACTGTACATGTAGTCAGCATTTCTTTGAGATTTTACAGTTGCCTCTTGAAAAAGCATTTTCATAGAATCACTATGTCTCAAGTCACATCATTAAAATCTAACAGATCTGTTAAACTTTACTTCATCTTGTTTGTATTTTTCCTTTGGAAGTCTAAGAAAGAACTTTTTACCACATTTCTACTTGAAGTATTTTAAGTCCTTGCCTTTACCAAGGTACAGAACCATCATCTTGTGAATGGGAGCCTTCAGCTGGGCGTCCAGAACTGGAGGTTACCGGTGGAAATCACAGTCCTGTTGGAAAATGATACTTCTGGGAGAGAAATGCTCCCAGAATCGAAACCACAGGTTGAGCAACAGAAGCAACAGAAGGCTACACGTTGACATTGAAAAAATGCCCACTCCAAAAACCTTAACATTTTTGGAAGTTCTAAGGGGTCATAAATATTTCTAATCCAGGCTCCCTTTCTGGTGTTTCTACCCATCACAGTTGCAGAAGTAAGGCCCCAAAGCCATCTATGGGACTTGGGATGGATCATGTTCCCTCCCAGAGTAAATGTCGACACATTTTCTTACTGGTGAAGGGTGTGCAGATGTAGATGCTCTGTTAGGGTGCACTTGATTTCAATGAGGTTATCTTCAGCTACCAGGACTCCATGAGCGTTTACGAGGTGGAGCCCCTACCACGCCCACCACTCAACTGGCTATCCATTAGACACAACAGGAGAATCCCAGCCAAGTCACAATTGTCCTTTGAGTCATGACACATGCTGGCCATAGCAGAAAATACCCAACTTGTGCATTTTGGCTTGTCCTCGTACTTTGGGCTGTTGTAATTATCCAAATATCTCCATGGGAACTATGTACGGAACATGCTTCCTATTCTGCTGCTATCAACCATTTCATCTGTAGCTTTATACACATACATAGGATTTGGCATGGTCAGAAGTATTATACAGTATTGCTAATGTGCTGTGCTTGTAAATGTATGTGTTTAATATCTGACTTGTTTAACACTTTACTGATTTTTTTTAAAAATGTATCTTTTGTGGGGAGGGACATGGGAGGGTAAATTTCCTAATAGTATTTGTGGTTTTGTTTTGGGTTTTTTTGAAATAATACGAAGGGGGAAAATGCAAAAAACCCAACTATATTGTGATGGGTTTTTTTAATGCAGTAGAAACAATATTGCCCTTTTTTGAATCATCTGTAATGTTATTGAAAATAATGCAATAAAGATGAACAACCACTAAGGTTTATGTAACATTTTGCACAAAGAAAGATTCTGTTTGGTTTTGGAAGGCACAAAATTTCATCTACTTGCTTGTTTTCAAAAATTAAAGGAAATGGGCAAACCCCATTCTGCATATTTTGGTTTATATCAATGTATTTTATATGACAAATTAAATAATCGCTGTCACCCTGTTAGGGCAGATGTATGTCCTCTGATTTTAAATGGGGAACCTGGGAACAAGATAAGATTTAGTAACGTCTTTCAGCTCACCCGGTCAATCTGTGGCTGAATCAAACTGAAGTTTCCTGATCTCAACTTGACGTTACTGTTATTTAACAAAAATCCATGTTGGCATGGAAAAGTGCAGACCTGCTGCCACTTCGCCCCCCAGCCCCTCCATCCCTCCCTGCTTCTGGCTATGTTTCGCTGTGGCTGTGTTTGTGACGCTGGCAGGAGCCAGCTCGAGAACGGCTCTGGCTGAACTTCACCCAGCAAAAGCCTATGGCTAGCTCCCCGTAACTCCAGTTTATGGCCTGGCCATGCAGCTGCTAGTGCTGGAGGAGACACCGCAGGAAGGTGAATTGCGTCTTCCTGCTGCTATATGCATTATTCTGGGTTAAAATACCCTTCTAACCATGGCCTCAGTCACAGGTCAATGCTATGCCCCTTTAATGATCTTCTGTGCTACAGTTTTACGCCTTTATGCTTGTCAGAGTTTCCCCTGGTGCTTTTTGCCAGAGGCTCCAGGTAGGGCCTTTGTCTCCAGCTGCAGTATAGAGCACATTTTTAATGTCCTGTCCTGTTCAGACTGGTCCAAGTGCTACTGCATGGACAATCTCTTGTTTAATTTGCTCAAATGCTTGTCGTTGCTCAGGACCCCACATAAATGGGGTCCTTTTTTTCTAGTCACTTCACATAGAGGTTTCACAATCTGATTATAACCTGGAATATGCATTCCCCAGAAACCCATAACACTTAAGAAGGCTTGTGTTTCTCTTTTGTTAGTAGGTGGGGACATAGA
>VZRU01004134.1:40056-62963 GCA_013398155.1 Pedionomus torquatus | reverse complement strand
AGAAAGGACATGGACCTGTTGGAACTGGTCCAGTGGAGGGCTGCAAAGATGATCAGAAGGATGGAGCACCTCAACTATGAAGACAGGCTGAGAGAGCTGGGGTTGTTCAGCCTGGAGAAGAGAAGGCTCCAGGGAGACCCTAGAGCAGCCTTCCAGTATCTGAAGGGAGCTACAGGAGAGCTGGAGAGGGACTCTTTGTCAGGAAGTTTAGTGATAGGATGAGGAGTAATGGTTTTAGATTGGAAGAGGGGAGATTTACATTGGATGTTAGGAAGAAATTCTTTCCTGTGAGGGTGGTGAGGCACTGGAACAGGTTGTCCAGAGATGCTGTGGGTGCCCCATCCCTTGAAGACCAGGCTGGCTGGGGCTTTGAGCAACCTGGTCTAGTAGGGGGCATCCCTGCCCATGGGAGGGGGCTTGGAATTCCATGATCTGTAAAGTCCCTTTCAACTCAAACCATTCTATGATTCTATGAACGGTGCAAGACCTACACTAGTGCCTGGGTTCTTCTTGGAGCATGGACAGCGTTTCACTGACATTCAGTTAATGTTGCTTGCTCTTATACCCCTGAATGGTCTATGCCACACAGTAGTGGTAATAATAATAATAATAGTAATAATAATAATTAGTTCAAGGAATTGACAGCAGTTCTCCAACCTGAAGTTTATTTCAAATTTACTTTTACCACTTGAAAAATTGACTTGGTCTTCTTTGCCTGATGTTGTTATTACGTGAATTGGCTCCCAGGGAGTCCACACGTATGTTCAGGCATATAAGCACATGCACCAAGCCTGGGAGCTTGCATGTGCATGAGTCTGGTGGGTTGACCTTGGCCAGCCACCACTCACCCACCCAGATGCTTTCTCACTCCCCCTCCTCAGGAGGATAGGAGGAGAAAACAAGATGAATAAAACCCACCTTATGGGTCCAGATAAAGATAGCTTAATAAGAAACACAAAAGCTGTGTGTGCAAGCAAAGGAAAAAGAGGAATTAATTTGCAACTTCCCATGGGCAGTCGTCCAGCCACTCCCTGGAAAGCAGGGCCTCAGCACACTTCATGGTTGCACAGGAAGACAAACGCCATAACCACGAATGCCCCCCTTTCCTCTTTCTTTCCTTAAGTTTTTTTGCTGAGCACATCACGTGGCAGGGAATATCCCTTCAGTCGGTTGGGATCAGCTGTCCCTGCTGTATCTCCTCCCAACCTCTTGCCCACCTCAGCCAACTCGGTTTTAGGGGTGCGAAGAAGAGAGAGAAAGAGAGAAAGCCTTGACACCGTGCCAGCACTGCTCAGCAGTGGTGTGTTATCGACACTGTTCTAGCCCCAAACACAAAGCACAGCAACACACAGGTAGCCATGGGGAAAGCTACCCATCCCAGAGAGATCCAGCATAATCTCAATCCCTTATTCCATACCATTTGTGTTATGCTCAGGTCCCACATTATCTAATACATCTAGGTTTCCTCTGGCCATTCCATTCTATCTGCTTGTCGTTCCTGAAGTCCCCTCTTACTAACACCACTTACACTATACACTCAAACCTTCTTTACATCATATTGTCAGGTTTATACATCCTCATTAACCACTGTACCCTGCTCCTTGACATGGAGGGAGGCATTATTCCCCCGTTCCATGGGCCTTCCCCCAAGAAATGTTTGCAAGAACAGGCCCCAGCTGTCTAGGTCATTGCCCAGAACAGGAGAAGCAGCATGTGGGATTGTTGGGCACCAAGATCACCTTGGGTAGGGTCATCGCAGCTCTTGCCTGGTTCCTGGTGAAGCTCATTCTCCATTAGTTCAGGCAGTTCCTGCTGCATGACTTCCTGCACCATACAACTCAATTCATGGTTTATTTTTGTCACAAGATACACACCCCCTTGAGATCCAGATACACTGGATCTCTCCATCCTTCCACATTACCCACCAAGTGCCCTCAGATCCTTGAGTGAAGACAATTCCATGAATGAGTTTGCCTTTTTCCCAAGCAAGGAGCAACCCATACTGCCCTTCCCAGCCACCTCTCTATGTGCATTCCATCCTCCCACAGTATGTAGTGGCATTGTTTGGGTAGGATCAGGATGGTCAGCAGATCCTCTGCTAAATTTATATCCCACTGTTTTCATGCTCATTGTGTCATTCGGTCTTTGCAGAGGCTTCTGGGTGACAGGGAGTGTGATACACCAAATCAATGCCATGTTTCTTGGCCCAGGAGTCTATGAAGTTATTTCAGAAATAAGTCCCGTTGTCTATCTGTCTACCTGGGGAACGACTGGTTTTCTACTGTCTCAAGAGCAGCTGAACTGGCAGCCATCTTGGATTGGCCCCTTCTTAGCAGCTCCCTTCCCCCTTAGCTTGCATACATGGGACCCTAACTTAGAGGTGGGCTCACCATCCCACTTCTCATGTCCTCCCCCAGGTCACATGGAAGACTGGGCTCCCTGCCCCTCTGGCTAGGGAAGAGGTAGGGGGGGACTCTGCAGGGTGCCACTAACAGCTGAGACACTGGCCTGCGGAGACAAATAGGGAGACAGGTTTTCCTTGAACTGTCAGAGACGATGGGATGCTCTCTCCGCAGTTGATATGTCAAAGTCTGGCCAGTCCATCATCACTAGATGGTTGGAATATGATGTTAGTGCATTTTGGACCATCCTCTTCCACATGCTTTGTGTACACTGGACATCATCTGAATCCTTGGAGAGCTAGTTGTCATCCAGGTCACTGCAGAAGACTTCCAGCATTCTAATTTCCTCAGATATCAGATGATGCCTTCTGTAGCAGTGGCAGCAATCTGCTTGCCTGGCTGGTGGTTCTAAACTTTCTGCATATCTCAAAGTTTGCCCAAGATTAGGGACCAGGTAATTTCCACCTCTGGGGTGATTTCTCTCAGTTCTTCTTGCTTCCATGTTGAAGCACCAGCTTCCTCATCAGACCCTTTCCCCTTCTCCTCCTGTACTAATCAACATTATGGATCCATTGACCTCTGCATCCAGTGCTTCTTTTGGACTACTAGGGCAACTACTGTGATTGGGGTTTGGGTCCCTATCTTAACCATGGTGTTCCCAGATGCGGTTTGGGTCCCTGTTGCAAGCATGCTCCTCTGGTGTTGCTGAATAGAGGCTTGAGAGACATGTGGAAAACCCCAGTACAGCGCTAAGAGCTGCTGGGTTTCACTGGGGTAGGTATCGAGCAGTGCACCAATTCAATAGGACTACATGCACGTAGACATTTAAGATCCCAGGCTACTGGAGGTGACAATCACCCCAGGCACCTGCCCAAACCCTCCCACACACCGTGCCACCCAGGCATCGACAGCCCAAAGGCATGTTTCCTTGTCACCTCACTGACAAACTGTTTCCTCTTTTAGCATCAGAGTGAAACCCGCTCCCATGCGAATGACAGAAAGACGATGGCGCTAATTGAGCAGTTTACGAAGGGATGTGTGAGGATCTCAGGAGTCCCTGCAAACGAAAGTGGCCACATCAATCCCAGAGGAGAAGAGGGAGATGCAATCCCTCACCCTCTCTGCAGGACAGCCCTCATGGCACAGGAGCTGTACCCATGCCAGGGCCAAGAGCATGGTTCCTGCTTTTATCAGAATGTTCCCAGGCGCAGCTAAACAGAGATAAGCGGTACAGCAAAGAGGGGAGCTGAAAGCCGTCACCAACGAGCCCTAGGCTCCGTGGCACAGTAAATCAAGCTTGGCTAAATTAAGCAAGCTCTGTGACCCACGCAGAAGCCTGCCAATTATCAGCCATCACAGCTATAGCATGCCCAGATCAAAACTGCCGTTATCTCGTGCCCCACGTTGGGCAGCAATCAAAAGGAGTGGTGGATTGAACATGACTGGCTGCCAGGTCTCCACCCAGAGGTTTTCTCACTCCCCCTCTTCAGCAGGAAGAGGGGGAGAAAATATGATTAAAAAAAATAAATCTTGTGGGTTGAGATAAAGACAGTTTAATAAGAAAAGCAAAAGCTGCGTGGGCAAATGAAGCAAAAGGAGGAATTCATTCACAACTTCCCGTCGGTGGGCAGATCTCCAGCCATTCGCTGGGAAGCAGGGCCTCAGCACACGTAACAGTGACTTGGGAATAATCCTCTTTCCCCTGAGCTTTTATCAAAAAATGACGTGCAGCCTCTTGTCCATGTGCTGTTTGCTGTGTGAAGCTCCGTGTATCAGATCAGAGGACGGTGAAATGGGATCTGCTGAGCCCTTGGCAGGGACCCTGCAGTGAATGAGCATCTTACTTCACGTGTGTGTGATGGGGGGAACTGTGTGTGCTCCTGTGCGGCCTGGTGGGTCTCTACGTGGGAAGAGATTTAGCACCAGAGAGCACCTGGCTCTCACACTGGGCTGGGGGAAAGCTCTGTGCCTGGGAGAGATGCTGCTGCAGGGCTGGTGGCCAGCAGAGAGCAGCCTGGGTTTGCTCAAGTCATTCAGTTGTTCTTGAGGGACTCCCCTGGGGTTTATTTTCAAGCCTGGAGCTCGCGCCACCCCTGGATGGTAATTTCTGCTCATGTCAGCTAACGAGGTAGGGGTATATCATGGATCATATCCTGAGCTGCTGTGTGTAGGTCAGGCACTGCTAATGCATATGCCAGGATGTTTCATGAAAACTTCTAAGGAAACTGTATGTTGAATCATAGAACAGTTAGAGTTGGAAGGGACCTTAAAGATCATTGAGTTTCAACCCCCCTGCCATAGGGAGGGACACCTCCCACTAGACCAGGTTGCTCAAAGGGTTTGTAGGCTTCAGAAAAGAGGTACATCTGCATCTTTTTCTTGCCCCCAGCCCTGACTGGCAAGGTCTGCTTGCAAAAGAGTCCAGACCCATGGTGTGGAGGGAAACAGGCGTCAGGTGCTGTGGGATGAGGCAATATTTGTTCCTTTAGGCCAAAGAGCACCAGATAAATTGCTGGCGGATCCTAAGCAGTGAGACAGCAGGAATGCGGAATGTGTTCCTTCTGGAAACACTGCTACAAGTACCTAGCGCAACGCATAGCTGAACGTTTGCTGAGCGCTCCTTCCAGGTCTCCACGGGAAGAAAACGTTAACGATTTACGTAGTTGGCTACTTATCAGGGCCTGGGGTAGGAGCGGTGCCAGGGTCTGTGCTGGGAGCTCTGCTCTTGGGAAGGCGGCCAGAGGTGCTGGAGGAGATGAATCACCAGCTGCACCTCTGGGACGGCAGACTAAATGCGCTTAATGCAGTGTGCAAACACAACAAGGTTGCTCCCTACACAGGGTATGGTAATGAGCCCACAATAATCTGTGTTTCTCGAGGCACAGCATGTGTTTTTTCAGGTGGCTGTTGAGTGTTTTGTTTAGTTTTAGACAGCCTGCTCTACATGCAGCTTAGGTTTGTGTCTGTGTATTCAATTTCAGATGTGAAGCAGTAACAAGAAGGGGGTACCGTGTCATTTCCAATGAGCTGTGGGACTGGATTTCCACAGGGACAGTGTTCCTGGACATGTTTTCAAAGCAGGTAAGAGCTTGAGCTGCTCTGAAAATTTCCCCAGGTATTTTGGTACCCACATGGGATATATCCTTTTCAGAGGATCTGCTCCAGAGAATAATTTCTGGTTTTCAGAGGTTTGATTCTGCCACTTTCTTTTTCCTCCTGAAAATTACAGGAAGATTTGCATGAGAACCAAAAAAAAAAAACCACAAAGCAGAAGTCCAGTATTCTGCTAAAGCCTCTGCTTCACTCTCACACAGTGTGCTGGAGCTGTGCCGCACCATTTCTCCCATCTTCTGGCTGAGGAACCTCGTGGTGGCAGTGCAAAGCTAAAACACCAAAATCTGGCTCCATGGCAAGGAGGTTACAAGGGTTACTAGGACGTCTGGAAAGATGGTTGGATATAAACAGTGTAACCCCAGCCAGCAACCAGGATCATGCAGCTGCTTGCCCACTTGGGATGGGGAAAGAATCAAAAGAGTAGAAGTCCGAAAAAACTCGTGGGTTGAGATAAAGGCAATTTAACAGGTAGAGCAAAAGTTGGGCACACAAGCGAAGCAAAACAAGGAATTCATTCACTGCTTCCCATGGGCAGGCAGGTGTTCAGTTGTCTCCAGGAAAGCAGGCCTCCATCATACATTTGCTTGAGAAAAACACCATCACTCCAAACGTCTCCCTGTTCCTTGTTCTTCCCCCAGCTTTATATGCTGGGTACGACACATACAGTATGGAATAGCCCCTTGGTCAGTCAGGATCAGCTGTCCCAGTTGTGTCTTATCCCAACATTTTGTGCACTCCCAGCCTACTCACTGGTGGGAAGGTGTGAGAACCAGAAAAGGCTTTGACTGCCTAGCAACAACCAAAACCATCAGTGTGCCATCAACATGACTTTCATCCCAAATCCAAAACATAGCGCTATACCAGCTGCTAGTAAGAAAGTTAACTATATCCCAACTGAAACCACAACAGCAGGGCAATGTATTTTTCATAGAATCATAGAATTGTCTAGGTTGGAAAGGACCTTTAAGATCACCTAGTCCAACTGTCAACCTAGCTCTGATAAAAATCCATCACTGAACCGTGTCTCTTCCAACCTCATTCAAAGGGCAGGCTGAAACACTGCTGAACTTTTTGAAAACAGCTCATCCCACAGAGCTGAGACATGCTGTGGAAATATTCGGCAGCTGCAGTTAGAAGGCTCTGAAACCCAGGACCTTAGTGTGGACTGAGCAGGACACATGTCAACATGTCAGGGGTGTTGAACTAGATGAAGGTCTCTTTCAACATAAACCATTCTGTGAGTTTGTGATGGTCTCAGTGCAGACAGTGTATGGCAACCCCAAGGGTTGGTTCCTCATGTTACAAGTAGATTTGCAAAAGATGGACACCTTTGGGGTTTCTCACAGGAGGAAACACCTGGCAGGTGTCACTAGTGCAGGGTGTGCAATAGGTGACATCAGTGTCTTTATACATGTCCCTGCAGTGGGATTGCTGTGGTCTATCCTGCCCTCCAGTGCCTCTGTCCCCTCTCTTCTCCCTCTTACACCTACCCACACATGCACTCAAGGGATGCTGCTGTGGCTCTGAGCAGGTACCAGGAGCGGCAAATCTCCGGGGCCACCGTGGGTACAGAGACAAGCTGCACCAGCGGACATCAGGAGAAGCCCGACATCAGGAGGTAGAAAGCTTCTCCTCAAACCCAAAGGGGTGGAACACTTCTTATCAAACAGAAAAGTCAAAAGCACTTCCTTCCAGCTGACATGTCCAGGACTGCATTTTACCTCAGTGTTCAGAAAACCGCCGTTGACATTTTCTGTAGCAGTCGGACACCCTGAAGGGTGCAAGCCCCAGCTGTGCAGATCCATGTGGAGAGAGTGGCCAAGTACCAGCCCCCATGCACTGGGGTTCAGCAGCCCTTCTGGAGGCCTCGACCCACACCCAATAGCCCTCCTCTGTTTCTGTGTCTCCTCAGCCTGCGACAAGATGATGCTCCTCCCGTGTGTGCTCAGGGGAAGTGCCCAAAGCCTCATCTAAATCTCTTGGCTTGCAGGACTTCCTCCGAAATATTCCCTCCAAACTCCTGTCGGCCGACCTCTATGAGAACTGGATGCAAGCTCTGGAGAAGCCAAGCAAGCAGGAGAAAACTGAAGAATTGAAAGAGTAAGTTTTGCAACCAGGAAGTTTTGCAACCGGCCGCAGTGTGATGGAGTGGCTGGTAGAGGCTGGTGGTGTCTCCTGAAATTGAGAGTCTCACTTAAAAGCCTGCCATTTATATCAGCTTGCTATTGCTTCATGGAGTTTGGTTTAGAGGGCTCTTGCAGCAGCACTTCCTAGAGTATTTGAGATTGCCCTACAAAATAAGCAGCATAGGAAGAGGAGAAGAGGCTGCAGTGCCTCAGCCAAGGTTGTCATTGTGCTGTGGGACAGGCACTGACAGGGAGCCTGAGCCTTCACATCTGCTGGGGGTGAAGTTGGGCTGTGGAGACCATGGCCCTGTTTTGCTCTTTGGAAAGAGCAGACGTGGAGGGCGACTGGGAGTGCTTTGAAAGCTGCACAGCACAACCACAGGCTTTCATGTGCCCTCGGGACGCCTCCAGTGACATCTCTTGGCTCCACCTCATCTACTCAAGGACATGGACTGCTGTAGTGCTTGCCTTTCTCTCAAGATCTTGTCATTCAAGGTCTCATAATTAACCGCTTGCTCAGCTGCCGTTGGGGATTTCTGAATGGTACTTCTGCTAAGCAGTGAAGAAAGCACAGGCATCCCTCTCTCTGGAGGAAGTGTAATCTGTCTGAGTTTAATTGAGACTCGCTCAAATAAAGAAGTGGTGGCTGCTGCACCATGAATTAACATCACATTTTGTTTGTCTTCATGCAGGGTGGCTGACAAACTGCCCAGACCAAACCTCCTCTTGCTCAAGCACTTGCTGTCTCTGCTCCACCACATCAGCCAAAATGCTGAGACCAACAGGATGGACTTGGCCCAAATATGCTGAGCCCAGAGACGGACAACACGCTCCCGCTGGAAGTGCAGAAGGAGATGAATGACAAGGTGTGTTGAACTCACCAAGCAGCCACCACCTTTGGGCAGTTCAGAGCCATCCGTAGGGATCCCACCACCATTGCAAAATTGAGCAAAACAGCACCCCTGGACATCAGGGTGCTCCTCAGATCAGGTGTCTGCGATGTGATGGGCAAGGTTCCCTCTCGTCTCAGCTCTCTGAGCAATAGCAGCAGTGGCCCTGCAGCCCCCTACATCGTATCACAGCTCCTGAATGCTTTGCATGCAGAGAGCAAAGGGAATTTGGTGGGCATTGCCACCCACGAGCCCTCTGGGCAGTGGGGCTGAAGCTGAGGCTGATGGCGCTTTGTTTGTATCGGGGCCGATCCATTTGTTTGCAGCATTCTGTGATGGTGAACTTCCTCATAGGCTCAGAAATATTTTGGGCGGACGTTGCCTTGTCTGCCTCTGTCTCAGCTGAGGAGCCACTGGTGCACACAGACACCTCCGTGGGTGTGAGAATGGACTGGGGATGTCACAGACAGGAGCTACTGCGCTAAATTATTTAATTTGATATGGGAATACATCCGTGGAAAAACAAAGTTCCAGAGGCTTCAATATGTTGCATTTTTTTTCATACAGGGACACCTTCCAGAAGTTCAAAACGAGAACACTCACTGAACAACATTAAAACACGATGTTAAACATCTACCTCGGGCACATTCTGTTACAGATGTGCTGATACCTCAAGGCTCTTTCTGGCAGGGCTCAAAACAGACCATCATTCTCCTAACATAGCAGATCCAGGGGTCTCTGTCTTGTCACTGCTTCCCAGGAGGAACAGGCACGTTTTCAGCATAGCCGATAGCCTATCAGTGTCCTTTTTTGCACTTGCCTTATCAAAGTGAACTCCTCCAAGAGCTGTTTATTCTTCAAGGTCACCTGAAACTCAGAGGTCTAGGCATTGGCTTCAGAGGTCTGTGGAGTGAAATATCCTTTCAGGAACTGCTTTCAAGAGCAGCAGCAGACACTATGGAGGACATTCATGCAGAGATGTCTGGTGCATGTTTTAAATTGGGTTTTGAGTTTTGGTTTTGATTTCACAAAAATAATTTTACCGTTCATCTCTTGGATAATTTTTGCTTTACTGAATTGTCAGGTTTAAAAATCACAACGAAGTCTGCAGCCTTTGCTTTCTAGAGCTGCATGCAGAAGAGCAGCAAGAAAGGTGCATACAGAGTCAGAAAGGTGCTTTTCTGGAGAGACAACCTTCTTCTTTCTCCACCCAAGAAGAAAGAGGAGGAGATGTGGCCATACAAGCAGGAAAAGGAGAAGTGAAAGGTAAAAGGCAGGTCCACAAGCACTGTCAAAATACGTCTCCTGTATGAAACAAGTTTCTGATGCAAAACTGAGGCAGAAACAGACAGAAACTTGTCTTCACAGAACCTATTAAAATTGTATTCGATGTCTGATGTGAGGTTAAGTGCAAAATTAAGGAAGGGGCTTCTCCATATGTACTGGTTCTGCTGCTTTCCGCTAAACTACAATGCTGAGAAACACTCTCCCCTGTACAAAGAGTGCTCAGCCTGAGAAGGGCCGGGACCTCACAGGTGAGCAGAAACAGAGCCCAGGTGAGTGCTCTGCTTCTCCCTGGCAGCCCCCACAGTGACTGGGGTGTGAGGTATATCCCTCCAGCCCACTCACTAGTGAGCCCCCAGCTGCATTCATGCTTCTGGCTTTGGCTGACACTGGGTCCCCACTTGCATGTCTCAGGCCTGCCTTCAGCACACAGGCTTGGTTCATCCTCCTCTCCTCCTTGTCAAGATGCTAGGACTGACTGTGATCAAGGGTCATTTATCTCTGTTTCCCTGACTCCCATCCTCAGTTGTTTGACTTCAACATTGAAGTCAAGCCGATTCTGGAAGTGCTGGTTGGGAAAACGATTGAGCAAGCTTTGCTGGAAGTCATGGAAGAAGAAGAGCTGGCCCAGCTGTGGGCACGCCAGCGTGCCTATGCAGAGCTGCGTAATGCAGAGCTTGCTGAAGCACAGCGCCTGGAAGAGCAGGACAGGCGATGCAGAGAGGAGAAGGTAGGACTTCCTAAGAGCAAAACAGGCCTGTCTGAGTGCTTATCAGAAGAGGTAAAAGCATTGCCAGTACCAAAACACAACTGTGAAATAAGTGGGACCATGGCCCAGATGTAAAGTTGGGGAACCTCAGTAGAAGAGGCAGGAGGTGAGAAACCCAGCACCTCCTGGGAGATTTCATCTGGCTCTTGCAAAGCAGGTGTCTTCCAGCAATGGTGTTCATACTGTAATGACTGCAGCAAATAAAAACCATCCGCAAGATCCTGTCACTCATCCTTAATTAAAAGAGAGTTTTTCTTGCTTCCTTCCTGCCAAATTCTTACAACTATTGAGATACCATGGTTGATGGCAGAAGTTGAAGAAACACTAGAGAGGAGATTAATGCCTTCCAGTGTCTCAAGGGAGCCTACAGGAGAGCAGGAGAGGGACTCTTTGTCAGGAAGTGCAGTGATAGGACAAGGGGGGTTGGAACTCAATGATCTTCAGGGTTCCTTCCAACTCTAACCATTCTATGATTCTTTGATTCTAAATCACTCCTACATATGCCTCAGTAATGGATTCTCAGCTGAAATAATGGAAGTGTCAGTCATGCTGCATTACCCTCTGCTGGCTCTATACTGCTTGAGGTGTGCTCATACTGGGAGACGCAATGTATTTGGCAGGAGCAGAATGGCTAAAGAACACCAATTCTTTTCTCTGCTATAAAACTTCTATTGCTCGTGTGTTACACAGCCATCACTGCTGTGTGTTCCCTGATTTCTGTTCCAATGGGAACAGAAAAGCTCATCCTGTCTACAACCACATGCACACCACGAAAGTTTCTTAACTCATTTGTGTGATCTCCCTGAGCTACGGAGCAGTACGTTCATCCTACATAAAAGGAGAAGAGAAGGATAACCGTAGGTCATGGTTGACTGAGACATCAGGTGACCAACACTTTTCATCAAAAGGGCCTACCTCTTCAGAGGTCAATAATCATGTCCTTGCTTTTGAAATAGATTAAAATACCATCTGTCTTTTGGGCTAGTTCAAACATAAGTATTCAGGCTCTGTTATTAGTCACTCTTCACAGGCTGCAGCTCAAATACCTGAACAATCTAAACTCTGTCTTGTGTAGAAACACAAATTATGATGAATGTATGTCCACCATGGTGGTCTTAGACCAAACAACTTTTTATACTTGCATCACATCTTTCATTCCTATAGTCTTCCTCCTGCTGTGATTTTGGGTTTGAATTACAATCATGTTTGTTTCCTTTGTGTTTATGTTCAGCTTAATGAGGACCCTGAATTTTATTTGTTAAGGTACAATTTGGATAATTACAGCTGGCCTGTTAGGTAATCTACCTTATGATATATATGCTGGTATGTACACTTAAGGATCATTTCATGTAGGTCTTCAGACGGGAGGGAATTTTCTCTCCTTTTAATAAGAAGTGTTGTATGTGACTATTGAATAAACATCCCAATGAGAATGTTCCTGTAGGGTATACTGTTGATGAGTAATGCCCAACATATTCCTATTAATTATACATATAAGCACATTCTTATTTCTTATAACTCTCACAACCAGCTACACCATACCTGGGATGCAGTGTTACAACAGAGAAGTCAGAACATGGTAACAAACACCACCAGCCTGCCTCGTTTTCTGCTTCCACTTTTGCCACCTCAACTGATCAACGCCTCACCTGAGCTGGAGGGAAGCTCAGCAGGTCTCAGCCCAACCTCCTGCCATGCACTGCTGGAAAAGCCTGGCTCTGTTATCCTGCTGACCCCCCCACAGGTGCTGGGGGGCTGCTGTCAGGCTCTGCTGAAGCCACCTCTGCCCCAGGCTGAGCTAGTCCTGCTCCTTCAGCCTCTCCTTCCAGCAGGAGTGCTCCAGCCCTGCCCATCTTGGAGGGCCACTGCTAAACTCACTCCCATTGATGAGCATTCCTTCCTTTTGTGCAAACCCAACCCATCAATTACCATTAGAGCTTTTTGCAGCAGCTCTGAATTGTCTTATTAAGTCTCTCCACCTTCACTGCTGGCCTTTTTAATTTGTCATGTTTATTACTCAAATTATGTATTTCAATTTGGGAGTTGAATTGTTGCAATGTTCATTGATTTGGAAGAGCTATGAGGTTTGAAATGCTTACAAAAAGCTATATGTAGATAACTAATAAAGAAGAGCTGTTCTTCAATTGCTTTTCAGGCACACTAAATAAATTTTGGTGGCTTCCTGGGTTCCAGCATTTCTCACCACCAAAATATACTATGCTGTGTACAGGCAGCGAGCTGGTTACTCCTTGTTCCTGGTGTGGAGCACAGTCATGACACAGTTTTGTCAGAAAGAATTACATATCGGGAAAGACATGCTGTAGCAGCCTTCCAGTATCTGAAGGGAGCCTACAGGAGTGGAGCAATAGGACAAGGGGTAATGGTTTTCAATTGGAAAAGGGGAGATTTAGATTACATATTTGGAAGAAATTCTTTCCTGTGAGGGTGGTGAGGCACTGGAACAGGTTGCCCAGGGAGGCTGTGGATGCCCCATCCCTGGAAGAGTTCAAGGCCAGGCTGAAAGGGGCTTTGAGCAACCCACTCTAGTGGGAGGTGTCCCCGCCCATGGTAGGGGTATTGCAACTTGGTGATCTTTAAGTTCCCTTCCAACTCTAACCATTCTATGATTCTATGAGTCTTCAGACAACTTTGCAAAATACTTCAACTGGGATTAGCTATTTAAATTCGGATATAGACTTGGAAAAGATTAAAACTGAACTTACTGTCTAATGCCAGCAGATGTCACTGACAACACTAAAGCAAAGCATATTCACCTGCGTGGTTGAAGTCTTCCCTCAAAGGCTGGCTTGCACACCCACTTATTGTCCACAGTTTGCACCATGGCCACAGGCAGTTGACGTTGCAGGCATTAATTTTGTATTTGTCATGTGGAGCTTATTCAGTGTAAAGCCCTTCCTAGCATTGTTCCTGCTTATCATGCATTTTGAGTTGTGTAATATTTTCACTAGAATCTCCCTAGGTTGGATGGAGATAGGGTTGGGGGGCTGGACTTTAGTAAACCTACAGTCATGGGAGTGACTGGGAGACCAGCATCAGGCTCATTGATGCAGCCTGGCGAAGTACCAAAAAACATGCTTTCCATAGCTTCAGGTCAAAATCAAAACAGACTGAGAGAGCTGGAGTTGTTCAGCCTGGAGAAGAGAAGGCTCTGGGGAGACCTTATAGCCCCTTCCAGTACCTAAAGGGGTCTACAGGTCAGATGGGAGGGATTCTTTATCAGGAAATGTAGTGATAAGACAAGGGGTCTTACCAACATGAGCTGGCAGTGCGCGCTGGCAGCCCAAAAAGCCAACCACATCCTGGGATGCATCAAAAGAAGCATGACCAGCAGGTCACGGGAGGTGATTCTCCCCCTCTGTCCTCATGAGACCCCACATGGAGTACTGTGTCCAGCTCTAGAGTCCTCAACAGGGAAAGGACATGGAACTGTTGGAATAGGTCTAGCAGAGGGCCACAAAGATGATCAGAGAGACGGAGCACCTCTCCTATGAAGGCAGGCTGAGAGAGCTGGGGTTGTTCAGCGTGGAGAAGAGAAGGCTCTGGGGAGACCTTAGAGCAGCCTTCCAGTATCTGAAGGGAGCTACAGGAGAGCAGGAGAGGGACTCTGTCAGGAAGTGGAGTGATAGGACAAGGGGTAACAGTTTTAAATTGGAAGAGGGGAGATTTAGATTGGGTATTAGGAAGAAACTCTCTCCTGTGAGGGTGGTGAGACACTGGAACAGGTTGCCCAGAGAAGTTGTGGATGCCCCATTCCTGGAGGTGTTCAAAGCCAGGCTGGCAGGCTTTGAGCAGGCTTTGAGCAACCTGGTCTAGTGTGAGGTGTCCCTGCCCATGGCAAGGGGGCAGGAATTCCACAATTATCAAGGTCCCTTCCAACCCAAACCATTCTGTGAGTCTATGAAAAACCTGAAATGGTAATATAATTCTACCTTCTGACTTGTTCCAAAATGGTTGCAGCAGGAAACAGAGGATTAAGCTCTTCCTATAGGTATCTATCATGGGGCTTGAAGTTGCTGATACAGAGGGGATGCCAGCAGCCACCCTCACCTCCTTGCCCAAGGCAGGCAGAGGGGACAGATCCAGCCAGGATGGGCCTGAGGGCTGGCAGGGTGCTGGGAAATGACTAACAACAGGAAAACTATCATCACATCTGCCTCTTTTGACCCAACAGCCTCATGTGGGCATCTCAGCAAGCAGCAGAGCGAAGCCTGCTGTTCCTGAAGCTCTTCAAATTCAGAGCATTACCTACCACGTTTGCTAACCCAGCAGACCAGATCCCGGTCTGAGTGGGATGGCAGGAGCAACATCTGAAGAGACAAGCACTTGCTCTACTTCCCAGGCTTTTCACTGGACCACTTGTTTGTGTGGGCTTGCAGGCAGATCCTGCCTTCCCTCCATCCTGGGATAGGACATCCTGTGATAACCAGGGCAGCTGTTGCTTACATGGTAAATCCTGTTTGGAAGGTGTAAGGTGTTCACCTCTCTCTGTAGGTAGTTGAAAATCAGAAGTAATGGGATGGAACCACCAACAAATCCACTCAGTGGTTTGAGGATCAGCAGATTTCAATGTATTAAACTGAGTGTCTGCAGTCAGATGCTTTGAGGACAAAATTGGGCTAGCAGACCATGGACACCTTGTAAAAATGGAATACTCCTCTGTAAGCTTCTCAGTTTTTTAAGACGCACTAGTTCAATAAACCATGCTATATTTTTCACTTATTATTAATTCCTTAAAGTATCCAAATTTATGTCATCTAACTGAAATTAAAATAATGCATGCTCACTGTACCTGCCTGATGGTATTTGAGAAGAATTCCTCAGTTTCTTTGATGACATACAAGACTGGAGTCAAAGGCTGGCAATGAAAATTTTGTTTAGGTATTGAGGTCAATGGGACCGAGATTTCACACTGGTTTTGCTTTCACGATGATGGAGACTCCTGTCATGACTTCATATAAATCAGCCTCATTATGGCTAACTTTATCTGGAATAAAATAAATTAAAAGGACATTAAGGTGTGGCTTGAGAGAACTGTAAATGTTTTAGCCTCTCCAGTGGAATAATATATGTCAGTTTTAGGGATTACTCATTACGGGATCTCTTGTCATATCTATACAAGAGATTTAGCATCACTAAGAGGATTGCTGTGGATTTTTGTGAAAAGACTCAAGCAACCGAATGCTGACTTGAATATTTGTTTTGGAAATTGTCCAAGGGGGAAGTGGTGAACTGGAAGATTTTAATTTCTGCCACTTCTGCTTTGTGCTTTATTAGCTGGAAAAATTTAGTTAGAGAGTGTTAAATTGTTCCATTTAAATGGTCTGTGACATTATTTTTGTTCTTAAGTTGCTACAAGAAAAATTAATGAAATGTATCCATTGCAATCATTCAGAACATTGTCTTAGGAAAGGTCAAGACCATGTTTAAGAGAAATTCAAAAACTTGTTCATCTTATCTGAAGTTCACATAACATTAAAAGTGCTGGTCAGGAAGTCCCTGTCCTCACTTATCTGAAGTGATGTGAACTACACTCAACTATAGAAAAGAAAGCTAGAAAGACATGCTCTTGATTTCATAACACATTTATTTAAAAATTAGAATGTGAAGAGTTTGATGGTTTCTTTATGGTCTAAAATTGTCCACAGGCTATAAGGTAAGTCTAAGATGTTTTAGCTAATGCTGCTTGGGATTTCCCCCGCCACCTGCTATAATGCAGGTAGAGGATACTCAAGGAAAATTATGTGAGAACTTCTGTTTAGATACCCTGCAGCATCATTCCTACGAAAGAGTGCCATTTTTACTTGATTAAAATTTACAAATACAATCCAAGCCTGTAAATCATACCTGGAGTACCTGGAGCACTGTGTCCAGCTCTGGAGTCCTCAACAGGGAAAGGACATAGAACTGTTGGAACGGGTCCAGGGGAGGGCCACAAAGATGATCAGAGGGACGGAGCACCTCAACTATGAAGACAGGCTGAGAGAGCTGGGGCTGTTCAGACTGGAGAAGAGAAGGTTCTAGGGAGACCTTAGAGCAGCCTTCCAGTATCTGAAGGGAGCTCCAGGAGAGCAGGAGAGAGACTCTTTGTCAGAAAGTGGAGTGATAGGACAAGGGGTAACAGTTTTAAATTGGAAGAGGGGAGATTTAGATTGGATATTAGGAAGAAACTCTTTCCTGTGAGGTTGGTGAGGCACTGGAACAGGTTGCCCAGAGAAGTTGTGGCTGCCCCATCCCTGGAAGTGTTCAAGGCCAGGCTGGGTGGGGCTTTGAGCAACCTGGTCTAGTGGGAGGTGTCCCTGCCCATGGCAGGGGGCTTGGAATTCAATGATCATTAAGGTCCCTTCCAACTCAAACCATTCTGTGATTCTATACCTGTACTTTAAAGTCTGTGCTTAAGAAAACAAATGTGGCAGGAAGATACTACACTGTAAAAATTATCTTAGAGTAAATTTGTAGAATGTATTAGAATAGGGGAACCAATTCTTTCAGCCCTGAAGTACGGTGTAATCTATGTTCTTTTGTTAACAGCTAATGGCTGTGTTTGGTAAAAAAATCGTAACCCTGTTTCCATCCTCCCTAAATACAATATTTGTGTAATGATAACAGCAGTACGAGCAGCAGGAATGCTTATTCGATGAAAAATATTTCTTCATGTGGATAAGGTGTACCCAAGCTTGTAAGATTATAATGGCCATCCTCAAGCCACCTTTTGCAGGTGACTCCTTGCTGGTGGAAGGACATGACTGTGTTCTGCCAGTCACTCATGTTCCTCTGGCTGAACAGGAATTATTTAAGTTCGCCCTAACTTAAAGATAGCAATAGCAACACGGTTTGTTTAGAAGCCTGTCTTGTTCCTACACCAATAAAAGCTGTACTGACCCAGAGAGTGCACCTTGCAAGCAGACAGACCAGTGGTTGGGCAGGTTCTGCTGAATCTCCTTCCTTTTGCACTACAACATTTGCACAAAGCAATGCTAGAACTTGCAGTGGGGACAAAGTGACATACTGGGAGGGAGCTGGTTGGTGCTGAGAGGTACAAGAGTTGTATTCCTGACAGAAATAAGAGTTAGGGCTGACCCTTGGGTCTGTGCTGCATAGAGGTGGCCAGTGAATGTCTTTAGGCTGGAGGAAAAGTGAGATTACTCCACAGTGCTCCTTTAAGCAGCCTGCCAAAACCCTCAAGTGACCAAGGCTCAGGGAAGAGAAGAGAATACCCGTGTGGGTCTACCTGCTCCCCATGGGCCCATGCTCTCCATGGGACTGGGCAGCCACCTCTGCCAACGGCCAACGTACTTCCTCACAGAGCTGGTGCCTGAGGTTCCTGGCAGTGTCAGTGCCTGTACAACCCACTGTTCATCATGTGAGACCACTCCAGCCTGGGAACCACACACCCAGCCCAAGGATCCACTGCTGGCCACCACCACTGACCTGCAGTCCTCAATAACTCTATCATTCCTGATGCATATATATACCTGAAGGGTATTTTACTGATGTGGCAAAGCCAAACCCACAAGCATTAGGATTTGCCAGAGCATCCCTCAAGTTTCTTACACCAGATGCTTGATCGTGCACTGGACTTGCCAAGGGAGCTACCTGGGACCACAGCACTACAAAGACTTGGTGGGAACAGCGGTGGGTTTGTGGCAGAGAGAACAGGCCAACAAGCAACACTGCTGAGCTTCCCCAAAGCTTGTGTCTTCCACTGAGGTCAAAGATGATGCTGGGTGACCATGAGCAAAGTAGCTAAGAAATATACTTTTCTGTTCCAGTCAGGCACAAAAATCTACTAATTTAAAAAGATCTTAAGAATACTGTCATCACAAACAATCAGTTCACTAATACTGGAATACAGAAATGTAGCTAGTGCTACCTTTGTTTAATACATACTGTTAGTACTTGAACTGCAATTTTCATCCAACAGTAACTTGACACACCAAAGAGGAAAAAATGTCATTCATTAACATGTAAAAATTACAAATCTAAATGAACGTATTTTCATGTGCGCAACTGCCTAAATAGAAGGCACTGTCTAGTGCCGGTTAGTGAAAAAGACAGACTCAAGGAAAAAGTTATATGTGTCCGTAAATCAGCACTGTCTGAAGAGTTACTAGTCAATGAAGACAAGTCTTTCTCTTGGAAAATAAAAAATATATAAATTTACAATTTTTATTTTCTTTCCGTGTTTCTCTCCTTACCCCTGTGTGGCAGATTAGCACCTCTGTCCCATTAGACAATTAGGAAAGTTGTCCTATTCCAAAGACTCTCAGGTACTGCCCCACTCCAGGAAAATGTTTGTGCCCTCCAAATGCCATGGAGCCACAAGGTCTCCTGACCATCCCCAGCCACTGATGACGTGGGTTTCCACAAAAGTCCAGCTGATGAACTGCTCCATGGAAACACACCTAATCCCCAGGCCTGGGCTGCAGGAGCTGCCTGGCCATGCAGATGGGCAGCATGGGACTGCAGCAGCACCTGTGGGAACAGCCAGGATGAGCTGTAGGAAAATGAAGAGTACCAAAGTCAGGCCTTGTTCAGGAGCTGACACTCACAGGAGTCAGGAGAGCTTTTCCCTGATCCTTTATGGACTTTGTGTGAGCTTCCAGGGAAGAAGGTGGTTTTTTGTAGTGTGTAAGTATTCACGCATAGATATGACTAGAAAACACAACCGGCACTTAATAAAAGCTCCAACTGTCTCACAGTTCATTCATGAGAATGGTTCAAAGGAAACATTTGGTTCACCATACGAACACAAGAAGAACCCACACCTCAAACAACTTCTAAGACAGAGGCATTTTGGGACTGGCGGTGAGTCTCTAGAAGAAAAATCATGCATTGCCACAGCCATGTGGGACTTTAGACTGGAAAACCCCTCAACCACAGAAGCAGAGTGCCATTGTCCCCAACCTCATAATATGGGACCTCATACTTGTTACTTTTGGATGTCTACTAGCATTCTGAGGCCTGTTAAAAGTCACTGGGAAGTACAGAATGTGGCTACAGGTGTGTAGCCAAGGTGATATGAACATATGTTGAGCGTGGGGCAGGCTGGATAACTGTTCTGCAGCCCTTTCTGGACTGAAGCCCAGTCCTGCAGGACTGAGCTCAGCGACCTACACCTCATCCCCTCCAGGCCTGTGGCCTCCAACTAAAGAATAAATTCAATTTTAATGTCATAATGCTGCTCAAGCCATGGCCTTCACGGTTATCAGCAATACAAGTGGCACTTGCATAAAAGAAATATGACTTTGCAGCAGGACTGGCTTCCTTTGTCAACCTCTATGAGCATGTGGTGTCTCTCACTCTGCATGTGTGCAGCCTCCCTCCAAACCCCTGGCAAGATCAGCAGAGCAACAGGAACACGGGTGAGACAAACAGGAAGAACAACAGGTTTATCACTTGGCTTTTGATGGGTTACTCACATCTATCCTGAGCTGGATCCTTATACACCTGGGCGGTTGTGCCTTCAAGCCAAGGGCTGGCAATGAGCATAAAATCCTATCCATACAGCAGATATTCCTCAGCAGAACCACGTGCTCTTCCTCTTTTCATTTCTTTTTAGGGAAAGGGCCTTCCTCCAGGTTGTTCCCCTCTGCCCTAGGACTGATACACTGGATTCCCATTATGTTTAAAATGAGCGTGAGAGTCTATAGTGGTTCTCCAGCCTTGGCAGGAAAGGACTTAGGGCTTTTTCAGAATCAATACGTTCAATATTGTTCACTACAATGAGATGATCATAGTCCTGCTGATCATATGGTCCCCATACGATCTCAGGGCATTTCCATTCCTGAGAACAAAACTTGGGCTTGTCTTTGGGGGTAAGAAAAAAAAAACAAAAACCACACAGACAACTGACTCTTCAATGGAAAATATATGCATTGACCTATCTCCTTCTGGCAGTAAGGCTGGAACAGGAGCTACCCGTGTTGCACAAGGTAACTCTATCTCCCTGCTACAAGGAAAAATCCAAGGGGAAAGCCCAGTTGATCCTGTTTCCAATTTCCAAGCCTGCTGTCACCACACAGTCCTCAGCAGGTGCCCACAAGTCCCTCCACAGCCCCTCAGAGACACCCCCTCCTCTCTGCCAAAGTACTACTGTGTGCCACACATGGACATGGAGCAGCAGAACATCTCAAGCATGTGTGGCACCAGGGCAGGCACAGCACCAATACGTTGCAGGTGGCTTGGGGCAGGGACAGGAGCCGGCAACATGCAGCCCCTCAAACCCTGTGATGTCTTTGCCCTTGATCTGAGCCTTGGGCACCAGCAGGTTCACAAGGTCTGGTCCTGTGCTCCTGGGTAATAAACACAAGCCTGGAATTCGTAGCTCTTTAAGCAGGTATTGCTGGTATTTTAATTGCTTTCTCAAGTGGCCCATCTGTCTAATTCTGCCAGCAAACAAGGACTGGAGCTCCATGGTTTCTCACTTCAGATGTTTATATGAGCAGCATTTTCTTTCACTTGTGACCACCTTCAGAAATGCAAATTATTAATATTTATTTATATCAAATAACTGTCTAGAAAATACAGGCACAGGCCAGTGCTCGGCTTGGTAATGCGGCGCTACACAAGGATGCAGCAAAGCCACCTTCCATCCCACTCACAGCACCAGGCAAGACAGGACTGAGATGGAAGGAGAATAAGGAAATGGCATTTAAATATCACAAAAGTTCATTGCAGGAATTACTGCTTGTGATTGATTAAAGGTTACAGAAAAAAACACGTTGAATGAGATGACAGTTAAACACAGGGATGACCCTGCTGGGTCAGAGCAGTAGCATTTCTAGCCCAGTGCAATTCTCTATCTCCTAGAGCAGCCGACAGCAATCGCCTAATGACAGCGTGAGGACAGAGGAGGATGCTCCCCAAAAGGCTTCCGCAGGATGCGGATTTGCACCTCAAAGGGTTCCTGAATCAGAGGTGTTGGGTTGAATATCCTCGCACAGATTTTTCTTCCATGATGGTGCATAATTGCTTTTTGAACTTCTGACATCCCCAACATCCTGTAGCAATGAGTTCCAAGATTTAATTGCGTTTTGTGTGAAGGGGTATCTGCTTTAAAACCTGTCACCTCATCACTTCGTATGACGATCGCTCTTGCCCCTCAGTTTTTTATATTAAGCATTTCAGTAAGTACTTCTCCTTGAATCCAGCAGCAACTTTATAAAAAACAGAGAATAAACAGAGAATTAAGCTGTGTTAATAGATACGTAATTACATATACATATATATAATTACATAAGATACATGGCACATGGCACAGTATCTTCTGAAACAGCAAATGCATATTCTTTATTATCTTACCAAGGTCTCGTCCATAAAAAAAGGAGCACAACCAAATCACCCAACAAAAAAAATACCACCCTAGTGATCCTACAGCAGATACTTTATCTAATGAGAGCAGTGATGCAGTATAGGTAATTAGTAAGCTAAGAACACACATAACACAATTGCACAGCACAGACCAAGAACGGGTCCACAAAACCAGCGCAGTTTAAGTAAATACACACCTTCAAGTGAACCACTGCACTACTAGCACTTGCAATCTTGATTATAGTCAGAAACTTGATCTTTTTTTAAGATTTTCTTGCTCATTTATTAAAAACAAAGCAAAAAACCCTATTCAAATGGAAGACCGTTTGCTTTCATTATCAGCAATGTTTGTTTTAATACAGTTCTCCTCTGTTCACATCCATAATACATCCTCATCTTGCCCAGAGGGGAAAAAAAGACACCCTCATCTTGTATTTCCCCACTGTTGGATACTCTTAGTTTATATATTCACTGTTAACGGCGGTATAGAATTGAGAGGCCTGAGCAGTAGGCCAGGCCTGCCCTTTTCCAGCAGGATCTTGCCCAGAAAGGGCCTGGCCCTGTAACGCCTCTGCAAGCGCCCTGTGGCAGCATGTTTCAGACTAATGGAAGAGAGATGGCAGAATATAGGCCACCACGATAAGCTTTATCAGGCCACTTCCTTCACTGGTAACAGCCAATCTCAAATTTTAAAACAGATGCTGTTTTAAGAGCATACACATGGAATTGCTGCCAGAAACAGCGGGGGTTTATTTTGTTGGTGTTTTTTTTTTTGTGGTAGCACTGCACTAGCTACCCTCAGCACTTCAGAGAGCAGAGGAAAGCACGCGTCAACAGCTAAAAGGAGTCACCTTGTCCTTGAGGGGCGAGCCGAAGCGACCAGGCCAAGCTCCAAGGCCCTGAGGGCGACGCGCCCTGTCCCGGGGCCTCTCCCAAGGGAGGGGGACGGGGACGCGCCCGCGCCCAGCCGGCTCCACCGGGCCAGTGCCGG